>JBBPMO010001404.1:0-10202 GCA_038090315.1 Xanthoconium stramineum
CACGGCTGTGATGGCTCGATGAAGGTGATACAGAATTTTCGGCCATGTACAAGTAGCTAAGTAATATCAACCTTGAGAACTGTAGGTCCTATGGAAAATCAGCATCGGACTATCAACAAAGTAGCACATCTCCTGGCACAATAAATATGATATGTGGTTCCGAACCTGATAAATAGTGAAAAGTAGGGGAATGGTTAGTCCAGTTCATCAGGTGCGTCTTTTAGATTGTGCTTGGCAAGCGGTAGAAATCCATTACTTGAGAATAATTCCTTTCTGATTGATGATACTTGATTATACTCCGAATCTTTGCATTCACAATGTGTTCATTTGCACCTGCTACAATATTTTACTACTGGTACATTTGTGGAGGTCTCCATCCAATTTATCTGCTCATAGCAATGCGTCTCCTCTTCAGTGACTTTGCCACTGATTTATTGGCAGACTTGTCCCACTCGATCTGAAAAGCAAACACCGGCCCAAAGATTGTCCTACACACTGCAATCAGCACTGGTTATAAAGTGATTATGCTCAGGATCTCACTTGCTCCACCACAATAAGAGATCTTTGACAAATTCACGGTCGTCCTCTTCCTTGGCCCCCTCGAACCATTCCACTATGGCTTCATAGAACTCGTGGGAGTCAAAGACACCATCGACAATGGCCCATGATCCCAAAGAGGACAGGGCAAAATGAAGCTGCCAGATGATCTAGACATCAGGTGATGTGTTGTCAGTGAATCAATGACGTATCTGGCAGGCTATGTAGGCTATGGCCCGTGGTTGAACACAATTCATGCCTATTCACAAGGCCACGTGGCCCTGAGTCCGTCTTTCACCTTTGCAACGTTTCCTGAAAGAGGTTGGCTCTGGGCTTACATTTTCAGAGTCCTCAGCAGAACTCGGGGAAGTAAAGATTGATTTAAATGCCTGAAATGTAGAGAATGAGTCAACACGTGGATTTGTGTGCCGGACCTACCTGGACTAAAATCTCGCCCTTGAACAGTCCCTTTGAAAGATCATTTGGGTTGAACTGGCCACCCTCATATAGAAACGACGGCCATGATTGTGCCATTACGAGGAATCAAGGATGGAAGTCGCAAATGTTCCTCCAATGGCTACATCATTAGAAAAATCAGCTCCAAAAGGTAGAGCACTTACGTTTTGTCATTCCAGTTATAGTCAACTGGACATAAAAGCCTTCCTGTGGCGTCGTTATAGAACCCTCTGCCACTTTTGTCCTCCTTTGTGAGGGGAGGGTCAGGCTTTGGGAGGCGCTGCATGAGCCAGCTGACCACCTCCTCTTTAAGCCTATGAGTGTCATCGGTCTGTGCACTCTCAGCTCCTTGTCCAAGCTAAATGGACATGAACACTACCATACAATGGCAGAGGAAAGGAAATACTCACTTGCCATATAGCGTTGCCAAGACCAGCTTGGGGGATGTTGCGAACAGAGGGGAACCATTGTAAGAGTTCCTGGTAAGACCAGTATAAACGATCCTCGCTTGGCCACACTGTCAGCAAACATTGATAAGAAAAAGTTTAAATTTCGCACTCATTTGTGTGGTTGACCACAGTATTTGTGCAAGTGATGTTGGCTCGTTGGTCAGCCTCTGCTAACATATCATCGAGGGTATAACAGAGTGACACCAGGCGTCTGATGACACGACCTTGCTTCTGATATTGTCCAGAAGTTCTATGAGCAAACATTAGTTAGATAGAACATAGAATGACGTATCAACACTTGCTCTCTGCCCACATGGTTGCCCCTTTGCAGGGCATGGATCTCATCTTGCAAAGTGTTAATCCATTGCAGTAAAAGGGCAGGGTCAAGGTTCTGGGGGGGAACAACTAGGTTGGACATCAATTGCGCGATGATGGTCTGGAAAGATGCACTGACAAAAACGGATTGGTCAGTTATCTGAAGGGTTGGCGGGCATCAGAACACGCTTACCTCTGTTCAGCCCATCTGAATATTTGTGGAATACAACCTTAAATAAATTTGGTCCCATCAGTTGCACCCTCACCTGTCGATATGATGACTCACCTTTAGATAGCAAGCTTGAGTTGACAGCGACGAGGTCACCGATCAGACCGCTTTCTATTCAGTCAATCAAAATACTTGTGGAATGCAACCTTAAATAAAATTGGTCCTGATGGTCTGGACAAAGCAGCACATGCAGTCGAGATAAGTATTGAATGTAAATCACTGACAAACACAGATTGGTCAGTTAGCTGAAGGGTCGGCGGGCATCTGAACACGCTTACCTCTGTTCAGCCCATTTGAATATTTGTGGAATGCAACCTTAAATAAATTCGGTCCCGTTAGCTGTGCCCTTGCCCATCGATGTGATGGCTCACTTGCAGATAGTGAGCTTGGGTTGACGTTTCTGTTCAGTCGGTCTGAATATTTGTGGAATACAACTAGATTCAGTCTTGTCAGTTGCGCCCTCACCTGTCGATATGATGACTCACCTTTAGATGGCAAGCTTGGGTTGATGGTGATGGAGTCTCCGGTCAATTGGGTCCAAGGAAATGGTAGCATCTACCCCCTACCCTGCATGGAATGGCGACAGTGGGCTTGGGTTGAGGCTAGGTTGCCAATGTATTGGGTCCAAGGAATCGGAACCAACTTCCTTTGACCCTGAGACAGGTCGTCTGACTGCTTTGTGGGACCCACAATGACAAAAGTGCTTACAAAAAGACAATAAACCACCAACATCATTAGCCTCTGAGATTCAGGCTGACAGGCACTGGACCGGCAAGAGTGAGGGATAGTGAGCTGTTTGAATAGAAAGTTTCAAGCCCGCTTTCCCCTGCAGTGATGTTGGGATTGTACCCTGATGCCAAATTGCACCGCTAACCCTTAAATTACGCACTGGCAGGTCATGTGGCACTGGAAATAAAAATTTACAAGCTAACCTATGGGGGTGGCAATGAAACTCACCTGTCAAGCAGCCAAAGTATACGGCAGTCTGGTCCTGCGTGACCTCGCCCGACAGATTCAGAGGTTCTTATTGTTATATAATAATTCTGACAGCATGATCAATGAGGCCAGATTTGTCGCCCCTTTAGGAATATAAGATTTACCTGATTCAGTAGTACCAGTCAACAACACTTTATATGTCCTGCCTGTGCGGACGCAGAAAAAAAGAAAAAAGCATAAATGACGGGGAAATGGTAGCATCGGGTTAGGGATGGTCAAACTTAGATCTCACCTGACTGAACACGGGTTGATCCTTCTGAGTCTACTGTACATCCTGGCAAGGTGCATCAGCCTGAGTAGACTAGTATGCAATATAAACGATTCTCACCTTCTGGAGGCACACATCGCCTCCCAACAATCCACTGTGCACCTCACCAGTTGTTACTTCCCATGGCTGTCACCTTCATCTCTCTTGGGTCAATTCTGCCTGATGAGCTGGAACGATCAATCTTTTTATCAGTGAGCAGGGACCCACAAGAACTGTACAACTACATACTGGTGGCTCGACGCGTGAAACTGTGGTTAGTCTTTCTGAATGGCTACCTTACTTTGTGCTGAAATGCTTCATGCAAAGGGTCAAGCCTATCCTTTACAAAAAGATCTATGTTTTTCATGAGCTCAAGGCACGAAGTCTTGTGAAATCGCTCACCTTTCGGTCAAAGACAGTCATCTGCCTTTTTGTCGGCATGAATGTCCTCCCTGAGACTACTACAACTCTCCTCTGCCTCTGTCCTCGTCTCAGGATGCTCAACCTATGAGCAGGAGGTAATAGCTTTTGTCACTTCAAGACAATCCTCAGCACTCTCAATAACCTCACCCACCTGAGAGATCTCTCGCTCGATCCTGCCTTGTTGTTCAGCACACGTTACATGTATCTCCCTGATGCAGCCGTCTTTCACTGAGTTACCCATCTTGATCTTATGACCACCTGGACTTGGGAAGCCATTACCATGGGTTTCCATGTACTCCCTCACTTGACTCACCTCTCTGTGAGCTGGAGCTTGTTGCGTACCTCCAGAGACTCATTGCGCAAATTGCTGAGTTGCGAGAAGGTCAAGCTGATTGTAATCTGGAGGGAGGCGATAGAAACTCACAATGTCGTCATCGAGAACCTCTTGAGGCACAAATTAGATGATCTGCGAATAGTTGTGCTCTGTCGAGTTGGAAGTTCGTCTCTCCAGATGTCTGGGAGTTTCTGGTCGCATGCAGAGTGCATAATCACATGGCGCAAGAAGCACAGCAGTAAGTACCGTCGCTATGTTTACGTCCAGAAGATGAAGCTTACCTTTTGACTGTAGTCACTACTGTGGCACGCCCTATGGTTCTGGAGTATGCGACTGGGGTTTACATGTAAGTCAATAACATTTGAACTGTAAAATATGTACACTTGTACAGGAGGGGCAAGGGGAGAACACAGTACATACCGCTTTGTAAGCTGAAGTTAGGTCGCGACTGTAAAATAAAAATGCTCGCACACAGAGTCAGAGATGGCTTCCTAGAACACAATGAGCAAACCAGCACAGCGAGGATGTGCACATACCTGTCCAATCAGATGAGCTTGTGATGCTGGGCCGAAAGCTGACAAAGGGTCGCCTTGTCAGAAGCCAGAAACACCATTCAAGAGGTCACTAATGATATAGTCGCACGTGCAAATTTCTCAACTCCTTACTTTCCAACCAGTGAGCAACACGAGTCAGCTGTCGAGCAGACTCTCTGAGCAACAGCTGGATCCCTTACTGAGCTGAACCGCAGCACACATGGATCTCTTTGCTCTTTGCTTTCTCTTCACTGGCATCTGAGTGCCCCACTCAGCCCCAAGCAAAGCCTCTTGTCCATGATTATTGAGATGGTCCACATCCAACGTAAGTCCCTTTTCCCTCACCAATTACCCTGAGCTCACCAAGAAAACATTCATTCCAGATGGTCAGACGCTTTGGAACCCGTCACTGTCACTGCTGTCATCCAACGACCAACTTCAGAGGCATCGTGTCTCTCCATGCCAGCATGGCAACGGCCTCCAGCTCTTCCACAATGCAAAGGATCACGTCCTGGATGTCATATGGGAGCTCCATCCAGACAGCGATCAGGTGGGCATAGTCAGAGCTGTTGTTGCCACCAGCTAATCCTTGCACAGTGATCGTGTATGTGCATGCCCCACTGTCATTTCAGGTGCTACTTCTCCTTTCGCCCTCCGCCCATCATGTCCCTGGCACCTTATTCGCCAGTGCGCCCACAGAGTCCATTGCGTGCTCGACTGAGCTCAAGGGGAAGAGGATTGCCTTGTTGCTAATTTTTTTATTGATTGCACCTTTTCTTTTGTCTTGGTTCCATTCTCAGACTGCCTTGTTGCAGTTTCTTTCCTGGGTTCACCATCTTTCAAGTTGTAGTGACTACTAGCTACATTCTATTCTATCCCAATCTTGACTTCCATTTTCCATGTCTCCCAGGTCCATCCTTGCTACCAATGTCACCAATGTCCCCATCGTGGATGTCATCCTTTTGTGCTTGCACTGCACTCCCCATGTTACAATTTCTTTCCTTTTCCACGTCTTTTTCCTCCTCTCAGTAGTACGACGCCCTTACTTCTCTTTCGCTCCCTCTTACCAAGAGACCGACCTATACTTACTCGCCTTCCCTGACTACTCTTCTCCCCTCCTGTTTCCTCTTTAGTGTTGCTTTGTTCTACAGGACTGTCTTACTCCCTGGTTACCTCTCTCATGGTAACCGCGTTTCCCTCACCTTCCATAGAGTTCTACGACCTTCTGCTTAGGTAACTCGTAGTACTTAAATACCCACTCAGCCTGTACTCATCTCTCTATTCTTGTTCTACGCAATAACAGCGTCAGTCTTACGAATCCACAATCCGTCTGATTGTGACTTAGTCCCCTCGTCTCTTGTTCATAACCTTAGCCTTTCTTTGAGGATGCAGTGTCTCTTCGTGAGTACCTCCCTCAGAGTAAGTATCATTAACCTCGACGTAAGTCTGTCGACTCGCGTAACACCCCATGGCAGCCATTTCCATGCACTTGCAGCACTACCCTGTCCAGCTTCACCCCACAACATACTTACTTCAACCTTGGCAGAAGTCTCCCCTCGCTCGGGCCGATATTGTGCTGCAACAGAGCACCTCGCCCAGGCTCTTGCCATGTGAGAGTGACCCCTCCGAGTCTTGCATGTAGCATAATACATACGCCCATTGCACATGGCAGCAGTACTTATGTGCTCTACCAAAGGTCACTTCGATCAAATCGGACGTTGAGTCGCATGTTGGCCAGAGCGGAGTGTGAAAAATGGGCTGATTGATCGATAGGTCGACAATCAATCTTTCTGCCCTCAAGCCTTGGTGCCTGCTCATCCTGACCTCACACCAACCTCACCTATACTGCATGTACTCATCATGTCAGAAGTTTTGAGCTCCGATGCTGCGGAGCTGCGGAGCTCCTCTGAAGAAGACCTCTTTTTCCCGTATTCCCTCTCCTATTTTGTGGTACTGTTCGCAACTGATGGCTTCTTCCTTCAAGTGTCACCCCGGTTGTTCTCGAAAAATTTCAAACCAGAGGGGTTTGACACAGCATCAAACTACATGTTCTGTCTATCATCTGGCACAGTCTGAGCGACTTACACGAGCGAACTTAACATTTGCCTTTGGCCAGGAGCCTCTGAACAAGCGGGCCAGAGTGGACGCCAATGAGTTAGAAGTGTGCTTTGTCAATCCCTTGGAGGCATGCAACTAACCTGAATTCTTAGGGCATTGGACAACTGAATTTTCCGCAGGGCTCAAGCATTGCCACCTTCAAGGGGACTGTCAGAGTGGGCGCTGACAAGTTACAGGTGCATATTGTCAATTCTTTAGAGGTATCGGTGCTCAAATGTCGTCACCTTCCAGGAGATCCCCAGGCCATATCCACCTGCTCAACCCCAAGATGCCTCCCATTCTGCATGGCCCTTACTTGATCCCCCAAATCCCCCTGCTGGACCATCTATGCAACCACCATTGAATACACCAGTCAACCCCAGTCCTGGACAGACCCACCCTGCACGTAATCAACGACTACCTGCCAGGTACCGAGACTTGTTACCTGAGCCTCTGTTGCCCGCAGTTGATCCACAGCCTACCTCCTCGTCCGGATCTATCATACCACATGTCTTTCTGCACGTTTTTGATTCCTTCCATACATAGTTCAACAAGTTTGGCCTCGTGTGTGCATATCAACATCACCCATCACATGATCCCGACTCATTCCTCACTGTGGATGAGTTAAGCCAACCCCCCGAGCTCGTCACCCCTAACTCTTTGGATGGAAATCGTGGGGATTACTCGCTGCTGTGGCCATGGGCCAACATGTCTATCTGGCATCTCATGATGTGGAAAGCTACTGGTAGCTCGCTCAAGTCCAATGTGGAAGTCACATGGCTGGTCCATGATGTCCTCCAAGCACTGGACTTCGACATCCAGGACTTGTCAAAATTCAATGCCTCTAGCGAGACATCACGGTTTGATGCCGCCCAGAAGGAGATTCCTCCTGATGATGTATTCGGGATTGACAGGTGGAAACGTGTGACCATCGACATATCTGTACCTACAAGGGAAAAAAAGAAGGAAGGTAACAGCCAGACATTCTCTGTGGACAGTCTTCTTTATAGGCCTATCCTTGATGTCATACGAGTGGTATTTGTGGAGGCATCATGAAAAAGATTCCATCTCATGCCTTTCAAGTGGGTCTGGAAATCCCCTGTCACTGGTCGTGAACAACATGTATACAATGAGCTATATTCCACCGACACCTGGCACGAAGCCCAAGATGAAATAATGAAGCAGAGGAGAGATGACAGCTGCCAGTTGGAAAGGGTCGTTACTGGGTTGATGCTCTGGTCTGACTCAACTCGCCTCACTCAGTTCAGGCACGCATCTGCCTGGCCTGTTTATCTCTTCTTTGGTAACCTCTCCAAGTACGCACGAGCTGACCCACAGACCGGATGTTGTCATCTGATCGCATTCATCCCTTCGGTACAGTCAATTTCATTTTCTTGCACAAGTTTGAAGGTCTCATCGCTTTGAGCAGCTTCCAGAGTCCATCAAGAAGTTTCTGTCCTCAATCACTAACAAAAAGGACAATCACGATCTTTTGACGTATTGCAAGCGAGAGCTTGTTCACACAATCTGGAGGATGTTACTCGATGACGATTTTATTGAGGCCTACAAGAATGGAATTGTTGTGAAATGCTTTGATGGGGTCACAAGGAGAGTATATCCCAGGATTTTTACATACTCAGCCGACTACCCAGAAAAGTGAGTTGTTGTAGAGTCCTTGTTGTCCGAGTACTGAGCAATTTGGAGGGTCCTTGTTGCTGCCATTCAAGACAAAGGCAACTGCCCTTGTCCTCGCTGCCTGATACTGAAATTGAACTTCCATCACACTGGATTCCTCAGAGATTTTGCTGCGAGGTTGTCCCATGCTCAAACTTACTTAGTGGACAAGATCAATCTTGCCCAATGGGCTCTCTACGTACTTGGCAGGCCTCTCAAAGGTTCAATGGTTGAAACTCTTCTCAAAGGTGAATCCCTGGTTCCAACGCTGGTAAGAATGCTTTCTGTTGTCTGGTGTATGCCCGTCAACGACCTTACAACGCCTCTTAGAACTCCTTTTGCGAGCAATTATCGCCCTTGGGATTCAAATTATTCCTGATTCTGGTGGTAGACTTATTGCATGAATTTGAGCTTGGCATCCTGAAGTCCGTTCTGATGCACCTACTTCAAATAATACATGTGGTCGATTCTGGTCAAATAGACATACTCAATGAATGGTGAGGTCCACAACCCCCCAGTAAACACGTCACTGACAGGCTTTCCAATAGGTTCACACTAATCCTGTCATTTGGTCTGGGTACAATTCGCTGTTTCCCTCCAGACGTGGCTGACATGAGCCAGCGACCTGCATGGTTTTTCGAGCAGGTACTCCAGGTACCGTCTTTTGGGTGATTCTGGGATGACTTGCAGCACTCATCAAGTTCCACCATAGTGTTCCCTTCCCATCTTCGAAGGTCTCTTCCCTCCTCCCCATGACTTGTCCATTCAACACCTTCTCTTTCGACTCTGTGAATGGCATGCATTGGCGAAGCTCCGAATTCACACCGATGACTCCCTAGTGCAACTTCAGCAATCCTTACAACATCTTGGCAATCAGCTGCGCCAATTTCAACAAGATGTTTGTGCCACCTTTTGTACTCGGGAGCTACCCATAGAAGCTGCTTGACGGCAGAGGAAGGAAATGGCTGAGCATCACACTGGCCGTCGAAAGAAAGAATCATGTTCGGCCTTGCTCCCAAAGCAGTTTAACCTCAACACCTACAAGTTCCATGCTCTCGGAGACTATGTTGAAATGATTCACATGTTTGGCACAACAGATTCATTCACCACTCAAGTTGTGCGTTAACTAATTTATTTTCGTGGTTGAAAAATCCACCCCACTAACTCAAATGCAAATGTTCTGATAGGGCAAGCTGGCACATTGTGTAATCAAAAAGATGTATGGCTTGTCAAACAAGAAAAATGTTAATGAGCAGTTTGCCAGGCAAAAGTGTCATCACACTCTCCTGAGTCGACAACGCAAGGTAGATGAGTGGGCTAATCTGGGTCTGCAAGAGATCGATGCATCCCCGGGGCTACATCACTCCATGGCAAGCCAGATGCGAAAAGACAATGTCTTCAGTCTCCCATTGTATCTCTCTCAACATGTTTATGACCCTGCTGTCATGGTGAGTGAAGGATGTGTTCAACCTCCACATTCTTACATGTCTTCTAGCCAGATTTTATGTCATGCCTGAAGGACCACCTGTTGTCGAGACTACTCCAACTCGACTTCGATGGTGATGAGTGGCTATTCACTCTGGAGGAACGAAATGAATTATGCCTCATCAATATCGATCATATTGTGGAATCAAAAGTCATTCGCATCAACTACACCAGCTATGACGTACATAGGGAGCACAATTGCTTACAACCAGATCGTCATTCCTTCCTCATGATGTTGTCAAGGGAAGAAGATCCCGAGCACCACCCATTTTGGTACTGTCAGCTGATCAAAGCCTTCCACATCGAGGTCCACTTCTATCCTGGTGGTGTCAGCCATTCACAGGAGAAGCTGGAAGTCCTCTGGGTCTGTTGGCTAGGAGTTGATCCAGACCATAAGTGGGGATTCCGGCGATGTGCACTTCCCAAG
>JBBPMO010001405.1:0-10196 GCA_038090315.1 Xanthoconium stramineum
GGAACAAATATCCTCTTCTGGGTGAGATTGCTCAGTGGCTTCCACGTCAACCTATAGGCGTACCATTTGAGTATCGTCTCAGGATCGGTATCACCATATACTCACTTCTTCCAACTCTTGGTTCGCTTGTTGTTCATCGAGATCTATGGACTCTGTAGTGTCGGTTACGTCTTCTTCAATCTCATCGCTGAGATCGATATTCAGAAAGGATTCGGAAGACGGTGATTGGGAATCCTCTCACGCAGATACAGAGTCGTCTAGAGGACCTGTCTCGTCCATATATTCGCCCAGGACCATGATAGAATTTTCTGCGTGTCTGACGGAGGCCAAGTCATCGTCGACATCAGAACTCTGCGCTTCCATAATGACGGACATGTTCGTCGAAGGATACGAGCCGGTCAGTGAAACACGTTGGCGCAAGGTTGTAGAGTAGTGGCAGCGTGAGTTGTTCTGAGCGGAGAGATAAAGCTAGGGAAGGTTTAAATACTCAGAGCGTCTGTGGGTCCATCTGTTGGTCCCCGTTGCGATAGGAGGTTGTAGTCCACAGCAAGGGATCTGACTAATGAACGGGTTGGTCGCGCTGATCTCCCCAACATAGGCATGAACGCAAAGCTAGCACCAAGTTTGTCAAGGGGCTTAAAGGGGTGAGAGTGCAGGGATCCATAGACCATATCGATGAACCTTGATCATGATAGAAGTTGATACCATGGGAATTCTGGAATTAAGTACGTGATTCGGCGGAACTTGTGTCACACCTGCCGTCTCCAGATGACCCTGTGAAATGGTGTGTGTACATGCTCAGCCTGGAGAGTGCGAGACGGCAGACTATAGGCTAGTAGGAATTGCGAGGCTGTCTTTGGAGCATAGAAAGTTATGCCGTTAAATGTTGGAATGGTGACTGACATTTCTGTTCATCGCATACAGCATCACAGAACTTACTGGAAGGGGCCGCATCTCTTCTGTGACTCATCAGGGGGGTCTTGATGAACAATGGGTGTTTCAGCGGAGAGTTGTACATCGTGGCCCGGGGTGCGAAGTTTCAACTTACGACTTCTTACGTACGTACTACTAAAGGCTGGATCCACAGTGCATACAAGCATTTCAACCCAGGTGGGATCAGTAAGCAGTCCGACCGCCGCGCGCAACCGTTACAGCAAAAGGCAGAAATACTGAGTGACTGCCACTCAGTATCACGGACGGTATATGTACTAGTTACGGGACCTAGGTAAGTCGGTGTGCTTACAGATCATATGAGAGTCTATTGGCATATTCTTAAGCATTTGTACATACGGTGACAACCTATGATAGTGCCCATTTGGTATGCACATACACGGAAAGCTACGGACTGCATCGACATGGCCCTACATCATGATGCTCCCCTATATTACCATTTCTCACCGGGCACGATGTCCTGCCGAAGTCTTGCAGAGAGGTAATTCATTCATACATGTTTCTGGCCGTGATACGGTACATACGAGTAAAAAGCGAGATACAAGAAGAAAGGATGTATTCGAGTATGATTCTCCAAATTGTTCACTGCATCAACGCCCCTCTGGGCTTCCTCAAAGATTCCGCGATCCCAAGGAACGTCTGTGAAAGTTGAACCTGTGGATATGGATCAAAATCGCAGCTGGGTGTGGTCCACGAGAAACGACCTACGCTATCAAGTGCTTCGTGGAAAGATGACGGCGCGCTCGTCAGCGCGGGTGTCTTGCTCTGCTCATCGAGCGCGACGTTGACCATGAGCTCCATCCGCGTAGAGGTTACTTTGGGACCGAACAAGATGGCGTGCAACGAGAGTCCTTTGCTGCACGAAAAGTGAGTTAGAATTATATATGTCCTAGTAGTTGAGCGCTACATACCCTTTTTGTGCAGCTCTACGGAAGAGTTTTCGTACGACAGAGTCGGTTACCGAGGCAATGCCATCTGAAAGGAAGATGATGACGGGTGGTCGGTCGTCATGCCACCACCTCGATATGACTGTATCGGCAGCCTTGAGAGCCTTGTTGAAGCTGTTGCCGCCGTTCGGACCATGTGGGAGAAGTAGACTGAGAAGTTCATCCGGCGATCTCGTCATATCGTTTTCGCACACGGATTTCGCATCCTGAGCATGTAAAATGACAGTGTTTGCATCGCGCTGACGAGCGGAGGAGGCCTGACGAGCGGTCCAGAAGCTGTGCAGGGCCGCATAGACAGCCCCGAGTCGATTATCTAACCCACACGCGCGAATCTTCCCATGTACTGGCGAGTTTTCCAGCGGCTGCCTGTCATCCTGAATCATCGACTTTGATCTGTACAAGTTTGTCAAAACATTGAAGTTGCACTCGACAGAATATCACTTACGTATCGATCAAGAAGACACTAATCGCAAGCGATCAGCTGTGGGATGCAGCTTGGTTACGGACACGTACATGTGAAAGGGCTGCTGTCGAGTCGCTGGGTTCTTACATATGAACTGATGTCCATCGCTTGAGATATATCCTTGCTTTGGCTGAGCGCCATTCGCACTCAATGGCACATGGAAAAGCGGGAGAATACAATACGAAGGCACGCCTGGTTTTCCTCCAGAGGCAGCATGCTCAGATCCTGTGACATGGTCACCAAGGGCAACTATGACCAGAAGGTAGAACGTACCAGCACACATTGAGTCACTGAGAAGATAAAGCGGTAAAGTAGGCAAGGTGCGAATAAGAATTGCAGGATCAATAACTCAACTCACCACTTTGCGAAGTTCAGTTGCTCTTCACGAGAATACGGATCTTTAAATCCTGTCAAACGATTAGACATTGAAGAGGGCAAGTGTCAGTGATCGACTTGCCACTACGCTTCCAGAACAAGTTGTGCGTCAAAAAGTCCTTTGGTCGGTCCGGATCTGGTCGAAGCTTCTTAGTAATGTGTTGGGCTTCACTGTTCCCTCTGCACTCGTCCGAGGTCTTGGCTCTGCAGTAGTCGATGTGGACATGTCTGCCAAGCGCTCGACACACTAGACTGCACATCATGGGTGCGCCTTCGTCGTTCGTCGAGAACCGCCGCCCTTGGACCTCAAGACCTTCTTCGTCAAGGGCATCAACAGACCATCGCACGTTTGACATGTTGCCATGGCTAGTTTCATGTTCCTGTTGCGAATGACCTATATGGCCCATTGAACACGGAGATCTGACTTTAGGTCGCGAGATCATATACCCAAGGGAAGTGTACAGTAATACCCGCAACTCGCACATCTGTTCGCACGTTAGCCGGGGAGACACATGCGACCGAATTGTCTGACCTTGCTTGACAATAATGGACGACGTCCAGGTCCAAACTATGATCGTGCGAACCTTCATGTTGTAACTGTCCAGGAGGGATGAGCTTGACGCATTTAAGTCGCTTCGCAACTAGGTATATGCTGTTAATCGAACGCTCAACGTGTGCTCGTAAAAGCTTACCTTGCGAATACTGTACGATGTATCGGATGCGTTTAGTAGGCTTGGGTGGAAGAAATGGGGTTGTACCTTTGTATACCGGAAGCACTCATGTAGTCCTTCGAATGTTTCTTCAATCGATTCTGGAGCTGTGCCGATTTCGCATACACCGGGAGCGGTACACCGCTGAGAACAATTATGCGATTCCCTGTATAGTGCGTTTTGGCTCCACAAGCACAAGACGTAATACCGAAACACCCACCCGCAAAGATGAATCGCCCCTGCTTCCAAAGCATGTAAATGATTAGAACTTGAGCAGAGTCGCTTGCAGAGTTGACAAGGTATGGGGCAGTACTGTGCGTCGCAATAGTGACTTTCGTGCTCAACGTCACTGAGTAAACCAGGAATTTAATGACCACGACCAGGCTCATAATCGTTCGAGGACTTACGCCGATATTCTGCACCTCCCTTTGCATCTGTACCATCCGTGCGTGGATGTCAACGAGTAAAGATCACATGGCTGGAAGTGTGAGATATATGATGTTACGGAAGTAGAGAGTCACATTTACCTCGCCACAGGCATGTGTAGTCGCTGCACATTGATGATCATCATCTTCATGGCCCGAGACCTTGGAGTCATAAGTAACAGTGGGGGTGAGAGTGAAGTGTAACCTACTTTGGCGCATCCTTCTAGACATCCGTTTTTGCCAAAGAGTTTGCACGGCGCACCGCACAGATGGACATTGACCGAACATCTGGGCAGTGGTTAAGGTCGAACCCGCGGCAAAAATGTCATATTTACTCACATATGCTTTCCAGAATGTCCAGCTCTAAGAGCAAGAACGGTGAAGGTTTCTCGACTCAAGTTCAAATGTTACTTACGTCATTGAACACTCCTTTTCCTCCCCAAGCTCACCCGCTTCCGCACAATATTCGCAAGACTGCGTGCACGCATGCGTCGTGTTACAGTTATGCGCACCATCGTGGAATCGATTTTGAATGCAGAATAGCTGGCAAGATGTGCACTGCATCCGACAGAGTTGCACGCTGCTCTTCAAGTCGATTATGGCACTCTCGACCGTCCGCTGAAGCTCCATCACACTTGCATGGCCACCCTGGAAACGCGTTAAGTTTGACTTGACCCATGCTTGTACATGGTCAACGCGCATTTCCGCGAGGTCTTCCAGGTACTGAGCTAGCTCCTCTACCCATTCAGTATCAGGAACAAGCTGGCGGGAATCGAACTCGTCCCATTCTTTGACCAGCGCGTCTAATATGACTTCGCGTTTCATGTATTGAGATTGTTCAACATTGGCAACGAAGAAGTGAGCGTCGCTATCCGGGGAGTCTATTGGCAAGTCTGTGTCAAGGTTCTGAGGGGGAAAACATTTGATTGTACCGGTCGTCATGCAAAAGGTCGCGGACCTTACCTTCAACGGCTCCATTTCGGGGTCTACGTCTTGCATGCCGAAGGCTAGAGCGGTGGGTAACAGGGTCAACAAGAGCTGTGCACGATGAGAAGCCATGGTTTCTAAGAAAACGTCAGCAAACAAACTGAAAAGAACAGTGCGGCCGTACGGGTAAGTGTTCCCCAGTCATTTGCCTGGGAAACGTCAGTATCACGCGTACCAGTCCAGTGGTGACAAGCCTTACCTTGAGTTTCGCCATCAACGTCTTCATCAAGTGCAAGAACTCCCCCGCTGCTTTGTGCGTCACAGCTTGTTGATCCAGAAGCTTTTTCAGTCTCGAGAACCATTTGTAGAATTCCCTTGACTCAATGACTGGCCTGCAACACGGCATGATTATACCATCCGTCTTGCAATGAAAATACGAAATCTTACCATGGGATGATGCTGACCTCATTGCCGTGTAAACGAGAAATGAAGTTGGAGCCTTGCTCTTCTTCGACTATTTGATGGAACTTGAGCGAGAACCTGTGACGAGCTCCAGTCACAATCTGTGGGAAAGCATGTATCGCAAAGTGCTCACTCCCGTGCAATCTCTGCCTTATCAGAGTCAACAACGTCTTTGATGATGATCACCAAAGTAGACTGGAAAAGTGCCGGGTTCGCCACGGGGTCCAGGACTGTCGAGCTAGACTGGAATGATTGAAACAAGCCAGTGATATCGCGACTAAGAGCAAAGTTATTGCGGAAAAGGACCTGAGGAATTGGGGTCAAGGGTTTCTTTTCCGTTGTCGATTGACGCAACATACCAAGTTTGAGATTGCTGTATTGAAGAGAACAAGAAGAGTATCTTCTTGGGCTGAGCGCTCTATGCTGTGGACGCCTGTGATCAAGGCACTATCAGCATGGATTTCCGAGAAGGAATTCAACCGACATACCTTCAAAATCGAGCGCGACAATCAAGGTTTCTTTGGTTGGAGTCACAGACATCCAAACGCCCTCAGTAGTCCGCATCGCCGATCCAGCGAATGATGTATCGACGAGGTGATTCAGAGTAAAGCTTTTGCCGACGGATTGCTCTCCCATGGACGAGACAACCCGAACAGGCTGTGAAAAGATTAGTATTAGAGGTGGCGTGTAAACGGGAGGTCCGCACTTTGTCTGCCATGTAAGACTGAAATATGGACTCGTACCACCCAAACGATATCGAATCGACAATACGATTGATCTCCGCACCAAGCAGCGACTTCTCGACTTCGGCAGAGTATATACCATCCGTGAGCGGAACGAACCGGTTGTCTCTGGCGAGTGCTAGATGAATTGGAATGAGGCAAAGAATTTCGACGACCCATTCTCCTATCTTGAAGATAGATACATCATTCCACTCCGCAGTGCAGGAGAAATCGGCTACGAAAGTGTCGAACGTCGTCGCCGAGACGTGTAGCGCGCTGAGCTTATCTCCAGTTGGTTTCTTCGATGTCCTCTCGAATGTCTCGACCATATCGGAAAAATGGTGTTGATATCGATTGCGATCCTGGTTGGTAACGAAGAGAATCGAACGACGGCAACGCTCGCCGGATGAAATAGTAGCACGCTGGACCGCAGGGAGGACCGGAAAGCGTGTCCATACGTCAGCGTGACAATCGATGAGACAGTTGTGCACGGTGCGATGAGCATCTCTTGACAACGTGCCACGGCTGTTCTTCTCCCTAAACATGAACTCGGTAACCTTTCGGGTGATATCAAGCGCAACAGAGCGGCAAGTATGGGCCGATAGATCCAGTTTCAAGAGGTAAACAGCGCTTTTGCGGACAAGTGAGGTAATGGCCAAGTCACCGTCGCCCGCCCAAGCCTCTGCGATGGCGAGTGGGAAACCATCGGAAGACCCAAAAGTGCTCCAATGGTAAGCGGTTGTACTAGTAGAAGTGTCATCCGAGGTAGCGGCCAAGAAGCACGAGCCGTCTGGGGATGAGTGAACGGTGCTCGGGACGTGATGAAGATTCAATGAAGCTGGCCTACGAGTCGTTAAGGTCACAACGAGAACTTGATTCATCAAAGGTACACACCGGAATTGCATAGTGGTAAGTGAGAACACACGAGCGGTTGCCTGCGAGTCGACAAGCAAAAGCTCCTCGCTCCCTGAGGCAAAACATGCTTTCTTGATCGTCGTCCCTTCACCATACCAGGAATTCAGGTTGATGGTGCTGCCGGATGCTGTAAACCCTCGATTATCGTCGTGAACAAAAACATTCAACTGCAACTGAGGGGCCACCAATTTCAACCCAGATTTCAGTCTCTCAGATCGAATGCGTACCTTGTCACAAGACACAAGAGCAAGCATAGCCTGTGATTCGTCAAACGCCAACAAAAACTTGTCGCCAATTTTATCTCGATGAAGTATCTTGCCACGCTCGCGTCCAATAGAGTTTTCAATGCTGTTAAGGTGATCTAAGTGAAGGTGGAGATTGGCGTTACGATCAATCAACACGAGGAAAAGCCTGTCGCCTTCAAGGAGTTGCGAGTGCCTAAAAGCCCGTCAGCCACCGCACCAAGCAAGGAGATGAAAGAACCGATCTCACGAGACAGAGAAACCAACTGGTAGCTGAAAGGAGTACGACTCTTTGAAACGCGGGCTCGGAACCTGAGTCGAATCTAGCTGGAGCTCGTGCTGATCTTGAGTCGTCAGGTGCATGAGATGAATGGTGAACAACAATGAAGCTTCCTTCAACGTCTCTCGCTGGCCAGTAATTTCAAAGCTTTGTGAACCTGGCACTCGTTGTCAGCTGAGAAAAACCAACTTGACTAGCCTAAACGTACGCTTGTCATGGTGAGAGCCGGAGGTCTTACATTGGAGGACGGATTTGAGACGTAGAGTGTGTCTTGAAGACCATCCATCAATTAGAGCAGATCTGACAATTTTAAAACACCTACAGCGAATCGCAGAGCTCCGATAGAGTGTTTATCTTCTGAATCAGTGAACGTCCTACTTCGCGCACATCTTGTTCGTTGCGGCGCTCTGCTTCAAGCTTCAGCTGTGTTTGGATATCATCTAGTTGTATGCGACGAATGGAGCTGATGAGAGTCCGACAAAGTCTATCCACAATACTTCCGAGGTATTTCTGGGCTTGATCCTTCGTGGCCTTTATTGTTTCTTGCAACAACGGCATAGTGGCGAAGAGACCCTCGAGGTCAGCGATAAAGTCTGAGTCACTGACGAGAGAAGGTTCATTGCCGCCCTCCTTGAGCATCTTTTCAGCCCTCAGTCTCTCGGCTGACGTCGGCTTAGGTGGTTCATCTCCCGGCGTCGCGATCTCGTGGAGGATGGCGGTAAGGGTGGTCTGCAATTGCTTCTTGTTATCTTTGCAAACCGATTGAACGAGCGTAGTTTTTTGAGTCTCGGTCATCGTAATGAGATTCCGGGATAAATAGAGGGCGAGAAGAATCTTTTCTTTTGATTCTCTGAAGCTTCCGTCGATGATATTCTTGCAATTGGCTCGGCGAAGTTCATCGGTAAAGTTCTCGGCGATGCGTGGGTGAATCGTTGTTAGGTTGAAGTACGACTCTAGGGAATGACGTCAATACAGGGTATTATCAACACGATGTGGCTCACCATTCAGTCTTGATTCTTCGTCGGGGGTGAGAGCTGGGACAGAAGTAAAGCATCGGCTACGATCTAACGCACTACAGACCTGATCGTCAGCGAAGCACAAGAGAGGGAGTAGAACGCACGGATAGCCGGAAAACACAGCGTTGACAGTCGCAAACCGGATGCTTGACTCGGTCTGGGCCCTGGCCGCATTCAACTGATCCTGAGCTTGCTTATGTTGTGCGTCCGCTTCCTTCTCATGCGCTACTTTGATAGAGTTAACTTCCTTCACCCAGATACTGCACTCGTCGGGGAAACGCTTGTTGAGCCCCAACCGGACGAGGTGGTTGAGCGACCTGGGACTAATAGTTTCTGCTATTTGCAGACGCTCTTTCATTCTGACGGTGATCAGAAAAAGACGTGGAAGAGCGTGGTTTGAAATGCATACAAGGCATCTTGTAGTAAGAATGCAATAAGCTTGAAAGAATTGAGAGGCTTGACGGAGCGCTTGACAGGCATGTATCGTGTCGTCATAAAGCCCTGTCTCGTTTCGCCAAACAACAGGCGTGGCTTGAAGAACTCGGGATCCATATCGCACTCTGGATGCATTTCGGTGGCGACAAGCTCATCTGAAGGGCACTAACGAGTCGCGTGATCCCTTAATCAAATAAAAGACGGGGAGGTAACATACCTCGAATCCTTGGCGTACGGAGACACCTTCCTCTTGCTCCTTCGTTTTCGCAACCTCGAAGGTGAACAACCGATCGGTATCATCCTCGGATTCAGAAAGCTGGTCATCGCTGACCGAATTACTCCATATTATAGATTTTGCATGGTCTTCGGAGATCAGGGCAGTAACTTGGTCACAGATCTTCGTCAGGTATCTGAGGATTTGAGCGTCACTAAGCGACTAATGTGTGGACTACGTTCCAATGTGATCTTACCTCATGAAAGTGACGCGATTTCGGCGAACAGGCGGAGAAGCATCATCGTCCCACGTCGATTCTTCTGGCCAGTAGATGACATACATCCTTTCCACCGCACCGATAGACTCCGCAACGCGGCAGATATATAGGCCAGAGCGGAGGGCCGGTGTTTCGGCTCTTGCTTCCGGGAGATTGAGTAACTTGGTCGCACTGTCGAGACGTTAGTGACAAAAACAGGATCGCAAACTGGACAACGACACACATGTTATCGTCAATGACGGCTACGGAGAGCAAGAAGCGGACTATCTCGTCTTTGCTCCCATAGATACCATTGGGCTTTATTTGGAACCTGTCCAGAGCCTTGAAATCGACCTTTGTCAAAGACATGTATGCGCCGGGAGATATTTCGTTGAGAAAACGCTTGAGGGATTCTTGAGCGATGATGATCTTATCAACTTTGCGTGTGTCAGAACTAAGGTTACTCGTCATGTACCATCATACCTAGACCGCTAGTACCACGTTCGCTGATTAAGTCTAGGATGCGATGCATTCCCGGGATAGAGGAACAAAGGTCATCTTGAGAGCGAGGTTGTTCAGTGACTTCAACATCAACCTATAAACATGTAATCCGTGAGTGTCGTCTCGGAATCGCGATAATCATATATTCACTTCTTCCAGTTCTTGGTTCGCTCGTTCTTCATCGGGACCTATTGACTCGGTGGTGTCGATTTCCCCTTCTTCAATCTCATCGCCGAGATCAATATTGAGGAATGACGAATCAGAAGACTCTGATTGGGAATCCTCTTGGGAATCTTCTGGCGAGGATAGAGAACCATCTAGAGGACCTGTTTCGTCCATATAGTCGCCCAGAACC
>JBBPMO010001406.1:0-10193 GCA_038090315.1 Xanthoconium stramineum
CGTTGTGGTATCAAAGTTGGGGGTTTGCATGCACAAACCTTTATTTCTCGCAACACAACGGAACTTCCCGTGACGATATTCACGACTACGGCCATGAATGTCTGCAGACACTTCTAATATTTACAAGAGAGACGAGCGTTAGCATGAACAATGTTGAACACTGTACGCCGCGCCAAATCACCAAACGATGGTCATAAGCTGATCGTGATCTTGGAGCCAGGAAATCCTATTTGACACAACAATTCACATTACAGAACGACAAGCAACGAATAAAACATAGAGCAAACGGAAATGACAACATTTAGGTATAGTTCCAAGCCTAGACAATCAGTTGTAGATATCAAAAACTCGGAGCGATTGCAACCTGAGGTACCTATCTTCAACAGCCATTAGACCACCTGGGCCATCCAACGCAGACATGAATGCGCCACACATCACTCCAAAATGGCCTCGCTCTCAGGCGCAAGCACCCGAGATGAATGAATATCCCCGAGACGGATCATAAACATGCCCGCCTTTCGTAAGTTTTCCGATGACGGTTCCTCGACATCTGCCATGCGCTCACGAATTGCTCGAGAATGCACCGCAACCCACATGGCCTCAAGGACACTAACACCGTTGATGTCTGGGCGGGCGTACGCGTATCTTGGGGGCATCCCGACAAGGATAAATGCTAGTACCAAAAGCGCCAATGATGCTCCTGAAGTAAATATGACCTTCAAAGGACATGAAGTATATGTGAATAGATGCACAGTGCAACACTCACAGGAACTGTATTGACCTGGTAGGAGTCCCAAAGCTTTGTATGATGAATAGTTCACAGAAATAACAGAATACTTACATTTAATTGCCATTCAGTGATCACCTGTGTGACTGGACTTTCACCATTTGTTTGCTGGAATCCTCCTTGGCTTGGTCCAAGCTTGCCAGCTATGAAATAGATCATGAAACTGGAGGGGAATTATGGGAACTGGAATGTACCTATCCAAATATTGGCTGCTATTAGTTGCTCTAGGGTTTGTTGCAACTGTTTTGGAGGAAGTGTGTATAGAGAATTGTTCTGTGCTAGAAATGGTGCACTGTCATAATAGCAGCTCATTTGTTTTGAGAAGGCCACACAAAGGAAGAAACACACTTTGTAGACATTGAGCATATACCACCATCCATAGGGCAAGTCACAAATGAAGTGGTGGCAATTAAGCTCCAAACCTAAAAGAACTTTGTAAACTTAATAATCATATATGGACTGGTTTATCTTACATTTGCTGTAAAATCGAGTGAGCCTGGCTCAACTGCTGAAGACCACAACTTCCAAGATTGTGGATTTATTTGTGTCAACCTGGGGATAAGATCATTGGCTTGAAGATCCAATGTGGCATATGTTGTTTGTGGCAACAAAGAACATGTTGCTAGATATGCCACTATTGGAGGGCCATTATCTAGAAATAAAAGTTAGCTATCAATGTTGTTTGTTCAGTTCAGGATTTGTTATCTACCTTGTATAATATTGAAACTTAGATTGGTTTTATTGATGGCAACAAGTCCATCCACTTCCACATCAGCTGTAATCAGAAAAAAAAGATATTGATTGCATGGTTGGCAATTTGAATGAAAGAGATCTTGTTGCTGTATATGAAATTGTAGCCTAAACAAGTTTGAAATAAGAAAGGAAGGACTAACCAGGAAGATGACTTGATTTGTCCCACTTGGAATTGTCTGTGCAGGCCCTGACACTAGAAATGAAGTTAACTTTGAAGCAACCAAATACCTCAAATCTAACAATTCACCTTCAAGAATTATTACTCCTTCTCCAAGACCATCAACAGAAAAGTTGAGATATGGTGCACCCATCACAAAATCTGGATTGTCACTAATGTTGTGATAGGAGACATTTGGCAATAGACCACAACTAGCTTGAAGAGAAGTTGCATTCACAGTTGCATTTGTGAAACTGGGATGGCTTGTGGTAAGGATATCATAGATTGTGTTGTTGAGAAGGCCATTGGTCTGAAGGTCATCAACCAGACTGATTGGTGGCATAGTCTGAATGACATTTGTCCAGAAACCATTTGAAATAACAGAGCTGTTTGGCCATGGTATGAAGGTTGGAACAGAGATGATAGAAGTGCTGTTGTATGCTGTGAACTGCATGACAGCAGTAGAGGCAATATGCATCACAGAGATACATGCCAAATAGACTAGCACACCAATTGTTGCCCAGAAAGATGATGGTGTAGTTTTGAATTGTGAAAGTGTTGAAAGTGCAGCTCCAAGTCCAGTCCATGCATTGGCAGTATCATGCATTGTTGTCAAGTAGTTTCTTTGTGCAATAAGTTTTGCTATTGCAAGTTGCTGCACAATGAATACCAATGCTGCAGTATAGAGCTTGCAAATAAATCAAGTTATCAGGTTGTGAAAGAGCAATACAATAACAAACTTACAACATAAAATGCCTGAAGACATATAGCCAATATTGTTGTAACCCAAGTGTTATAAACTGACATGGTGACTTTGTGCTCTGGATGATGTATTGAGAGCAAGATAAGGATCACATATAGTGCAAAGAGAAGGCCATGAAGAACATGGCACCACATATGTAGAGAGCATTGCTCTATAAAATAAATATGTTTTGGTTATTTTATGTATATTAAATAGAACAAACTGACCTTTGGGAACAAACTGGTGCCAATTAGGAAAGTAGATTGTGGAGCTTTCCTTGATATTATTGTCCTTATCTCCATTATATTTCATTGATCCAGTGTTCAAATTCAAAAGGGAAACTTCAATGTTTATTCCTTGAATTCTCAGTTGATCTGAAATGGAACTGCTTGTTTTCTCCATAAAATGTTGCAAGGTTTTGGAATGAACACAAATCCACATCCATCCCAGAATACCAGGATCAGTTTGGAGTATTCTTGGACATGAATCACAAAGTGTCCAAGCCATCATAGCAAGGAGCATGATGGAAGCAAACAAGCCAAAAGCAACCTACAAATTAATGAAATCCATATATATGTATATTCCATTGGAGAAGACTCACTGGTATTGTATTCACCTATGCTTGATATTAGAAGACAAATAGAGAAAATATACAAAAAGCATACATTCATTCTGAGCTCCAGGACAAAACCAGTGATTGGACTCATTCCTTGGGTTTGCTGAATTCCTTCTCCAATATCAAATTTGCTTGCTTTCAATTATATGTACATAATGAGGATGGTGGCTATGAAGATTTTATAAATGACATACCCAACCATATGAATCCTGCAGCCATTTGTGCAACAGCATCTTCAAATTGTTTATTTTGAAGAGTCATTGATGGGTTTAGTACTTCTGCTGCTGCAGCTGATCCATAGACCCATGGAATTCCCAGCAGGTTATTCAAGTACCTGTGTTGAAGTTGAGCTTGAATCAATTCTTTATCACACTCAGCACTCACATATCACCTGCAGATATGATTTCACATTGTTGACTTTCATTAAATGATTGGGTGTGCAAACAAGCTGTTGCATGTGAGACAAATATTTGCTGGGCAATATTGAGCTAAAGCAATATTTTTTAGTCCAAACCAATATAAATAAATGGATGGGTAGAGATACAGCCTGTGTTAGCTCTGAGGTTGAACCTGGCAGCCACATTTTCCAGGAATTAGATCCAGACTGGTTAAATGAAGAGTCTTCAGTCAACAGCACTTGTCCATTTTGCATTGGAAGATGCTGTGTGGTGTTTGTTGCATAAAGGGTGCATGCAACAAAAAATGACGTGGTTGAAACATTGAGATCAGGGCTTGCAGCATCAACTTTCCCAGATAATAAGTGAAATGATATTTACTATTACTATTGGAAGCTCACATGAAGTTTCAACTGGAACAGCAATATCAACCTGAAGTACTTGACTAGTCAAATTCTGCAAGCCTATTCCAGTAGAAATCTGGAAGGCAATATAATTGTTGCAGAGCAGACAAGGCTAAAAAGCTTATATGAACATCCATGCAAAAGGTTTTGGAAAAACTTACAGGTCCAATTCCAGCCCAAGCAGGATCCAAGAAAATGAAAGCCACTTGATTTGGGCCTAGTATTCATGTTACATAAGGACAAAAACATGGAAGAACATACATACCTGCCACACTCAGTGCGACCTCACCCAGTCCACTAACATTGACAAAATAGAGCCCCAGCGAGTCATTCCAATAGCCGACCGATGTGTTGGAAAGTAGGCCACACTCAGCATTGATGGTGCTTGTGTTCACAACAGCCCCAGTGTAAGGGTCATTGGTGGCTGGTACATCATACAACATGGCACCAGTCAGTCCCTTTGCAGCTGATAACAGCGGCCACAATTCAATTAAAGGGGTGACATCAATCCAGTCAAGATTGGTGAGATTGATGGATGAAAAAGGCCAGGCAAGCGTGGACGGAACAACGCCCAAGACAGTATTGTTGAATGCCTCGAACTGGACGACGGAGGTTGAGATGACGTGCAGACCGGAGATGCAGCTCAGATACCCCAGTATCACGAGTATCGTCACCGGCGAGGACACGGCTTTGGTTTGCTGCCACAATGCATTGATCGCAGCCCCAATTCCGCTCCACGCACCACATATATCGTGGATAGCGGTGAGTTTCTGTTGCTTAACCATGGCCGCGGAGATCGCGAGCCGTTGCATTATTAGGACCAAGGCTGCGGTGTATATCTTTCCGGTACGACCGTCACGTCAGCATTCATGGACCACATTTTGTGCAAGCCTACCGTGTAAAATGCCTGGAGGAAAACCTTCAAGGCAATAGTAGCAGCTGTATTGTCGACCGAGACTGAAAAGCGGTGTTCAGGATGAGCGAACAGCATCCCGGCAAGGGCAGCGTGGATGACAACAAGGAACGCGTGGAGTCCGTAGCACCAGTGGCGGAGAGTACGGGCATCTCTGGTCGAGGACGACTGGCCGAAGTCGTGGAGGAATGCTGTAGACCACTATCAGTGTTGCTGTCCAGGAAAGAAGCAGAACGAGATGCTTGCTCTCGCTGGAGAAGTCGGCTTCCCGTACTGTCGTGTATGGTATATCGGAGTCGTCTGATGGTGAGATTGACCGGTAATCGACACTTTCAGAGTGACCTGAAGCATGTGCTCCGGCCGCCATCTCTGCAGGTTGCTCTAATCGAATGGAAGGATGCAAGAGGGAGGAAGAGGTGGACGCTGTGCGGGGCGTGTGGAAGCGAGCCAACCTAAGGCCGCGTTGGTATGGTAGTCAATGATCCTTTCCACATTGATGATGGGAAAATCAATCCCTCCGGTGAGTGGATGAGTTTCCGTGCGAGCAAGAATTAGCTCACTAATCTGATGCTCCTTCATGATGGATGTTGCGGTAATATTCACGAATGCGAGGGCTGTGATTCAGAGAAAAATCAGAGGAAGGAGACGGGAATCAAGAACCATAGATAGACTAAGATAGTACTGCGAGCAATCACTCACAAGTACAGCTCATGTGATAGAAGCCGTAGCTAAGGGCATTCATAAAATCACAACTGCGCCGTACCGCAGTGTTACGTAAATGTGTTGATACGAGACACGAGCGATCCAGAACGCAGGTGGAGAGGGAGTTTGCATAGAGCACCGCGGTGTTTGCGAATTGAAACGTTATTTGCTCGATAGGCCGAAGGGAGCTAAGTAGTAGAGCGTAATACTACCAGGTTCGGTGACAATTGAAATTGCATTAGCTCCTGTGCCTATGTACGCGTCTAGAGTGTGGCATCACCAACGCATATATCTATGGAGATGGGGGTGACTGGATGGCACGTGCGACTTATCCCAGAGCAGGCAAGCTCGAAGCCCACATGGATATATAAAAAGGTCCGGCCAACAAAACAATACATGTGAGCATGCGGATTCGAATTCATCTCGAACGGACAACCAAGACGTACATATTCATATTTGGAGATACATGGTGAAGAAGCTGACAAAGTCATCCATCGATTGCAATGCAACCCAAGGTGATTGGGGAAGTCGGTGACAAAATCGACAACGTCCAGAGTGTAATCGAGCAGAACGAGCACGGACAAAACACGATGCAAGTTAGGCCTGGAATAACGGTAATCATACATGAAGACAAACGTCAACACCATCAATGATAAAGGCAACACCAGGGAGGTTAAGCCCAAGTCACGTCAGCAGGACCATGGTAACGCTCTATTCTGTTCCGACGAAGCCTCGAATGATGGTGGAAGGAAACTGACGAGGCGCTGGCTGCGAGGTTCACGTGACCGGTCTGCTTGGTTCGGGATGCGTAATGTGCAGCTAAGACGGCCTCTCTCGGAACCACCGTCACACGTCCTGCACCGATCGTGAACGCTGTAAGTGATAGGATGATACTTTTCAGTCTTCCTCGCTGCACCTTCACGAAAATGAGTTATGCGACTTACCTTTTGTTTCGAACTTCGTCGACATGAACCAGATCACCTGGATAACGCATTGCAACCGCGACCGACGCCGCAAGATTTGTGCAGAAGGGTGACTTCGGGGAACGCAGACCGGTAGCCGGTATAACACTCGAAAACTGCAGGAGCACCGTACGCGTCAAGTGCCCGGTGTGCGGTTGAAGGTTAGTCGGGCTGGTTGTCCTCCCCAACGCCCAACATCGACGACATGGATTCAGGCACAATGTTTTGGACCCAGAGATAGCGAAACGACAGGTAGGCTTCTGACAGGTCAAAGGACTATGTATGTGATCAGGGCGCGTGACGAATATATAAAAGACATCACCACGACTTATTCTCGTATTCGCCTCTATATGAATAGCGTTTTGCGCCTTTAGGTCAATGGACAGGTGCGATGACGTTTCGCCGTAGCCACTCGATTCGGTGGAGGACAATTCTGTGCGTTCGCCTTCGCACACTGCTGCTTATTCTGTCTTGTGTCCGGGTGCCTGAAAAGGTGAATGACACGATCCAACATGGGGATGCGTTAGATGTACAGTATGCATGTGCACAGTCGCTGCCTCCGCGAAAACTTCCGTCTTGTTCATTCATACTATAATCTGCGACCCGAAGGGATGGTTGTAGGCTGGAAACGGGCGGGGGAACCTTGAGTAACATGGATGAAAAAGATACGGACCACAGCATGTTCGCTGATTTCCTAAGTAGCCTTGGTACGGATGGCTCCACTGATGACAATGACTGGTGCGCGCTTGTGAGATGAAGTTGCATTTCAGCTGGCCGACCGTTCGGCAAGGGCGTCGACGCTGGTAGCGTGGTATGGGCAGTGAACTGTGACATTCTCAGCGAACGGCAAACATCTCGTGAGGGGGGACAAGAAAGGAACTCGAGTGTGGCGAGTTGCGGATAGGAAACAAGTGGCAATTGGGGAAGTCACAGGGACAGACCGGCGGGACATGTTCGTTTGAGTTGCGACGACCTTCGAACAAGTCTTGAAGGACAGCAAGAGCAGGGCGCTTCCCGGACTCGATTTTTCAGCGCGCTCGAGCTCAAATACAACGCTACAGGAATAGATTGCACATGTGATTTGCATGTCATGATGGCCGAGCCTCGCCAGATGTCTGGATGGAAATTCGACGATCTCGATATCATGATCATGATTCAAAAATTTCTTTAAATGAGGTGTGAATTACTTCTCAAAATGGTAACTGCTTTTGATGACAAACGCTGTCTCTTGCTCCCAGAACTGGCAGCACAACCCTGGATGCAACTCATCACACTAGCGGACCAACGCCTCATGCTAGCCTGTCACTTTCGAGGGAGTGGGCGAAAGCAACATTAGCAAGTCGTTCCTGGACAGACGCTTTGGTTGCTGCCGTCGTTGTGAGTGTCAGTCTGTTCTACGTGTCTCGTCGGTTTAACACATCTGTTTTAGTATTCACAGCTCCGAGCTCCGATCGTCCGCATTACGCACGCGACCGAGTGTTTGCGAGTTGGGAGGGGTGATGAACTTGAATCGTCGTCCGGTGGGTAATCATGCATCCTGTGTAGCGTTGCCGCTTATAAATCACCATCTTTTGTCAGACATCAGGCAACGTTCTCCAAGAATCTGGGGCATCTCGGAGATACAGCGGTGGATGCCGAGCTACATGACGGTGCTATCTCCCACCATTCGGCTGCCTTGTCCCTCTGTCCTCTCTCCCCGTAGAGGGCGTTCCTCGAACGAGGCATACCCAGCGACCAGGTCATGGCAATAGGCGCTAGACGATACAAACCAGACATTTTGTTCCTATGTCAGTCATCATCGTCATCAAGTGATCGAGCTCAATCCGTCATCGCCATGGGGTTATGAGAGGAATCATGCAGCTTTACACGCGGCAGGAGATTATGAAAACGCAATAAAAGCATTTGATACGATGCTCTTCCTGGTCGAGAGATTTGTGGTACGGACTTCGACTTCGTCGAGTTCGTTTTCTGATTCCGCTCCTTGGGGTACGGTCGTCAGTATATAAACCTCGAAGACACGAAAGAGGCAGTCAAGGAGGCTATTCAGAAGGTCATACATGTCTCGCCTTGAGTGCTCATCAACACGTCACTGGCCGCCTTCTGTGTAGATCAAAACAAGCTAATGTGTTCAAATCACTCTCTGGCCTTCTATAAGCTCGTCTCCTCTATGACGACACAAATAGGCTAGCTTTCCCACGGCAGTCGACACGGGTCGAAGATTCAGCCTATTCGTTATTTGGGGTATTCTCAGTCTCCTTGTCGGGCGTACATGGCGAGGGGGATTAAGCTCTCGGGCAACTGTTAGCACAGCTCCTCATGAGCCCATGACCCACCAGCATCCATCCTCGATTCGTCTCTGCATTTGACTGACATTTCGACTCCTACGAGGTCAGGACGACACAGCTGGATGCACGGAACTCTACGTTACCCTTGTCGTTGGATGCATTCGCTGGGACCTATGTTGATCCTGCATACGGATCCGTTACGCTGTGCAGCCCATCCAGTACATCTTCGTACTGTGCCCAAGTTCAATCCCTTTTTTGCGTCGTCGACAACGTACGAGACGACCTAAGCCCTTCCCACGATCTACTCGCAGAATGACCGCGTGCGTTTTCGTCGCACGTCTGCATGCAACACCAGCAAGGGTTCATCTTTGATCTTTACCCGGCAACCCTATACCCGAGCGGGTATGGCAAGGACACGACGCCGTTTGAGACAGGGGAGATCAGGGTTGCGAATGGGGTGGTCGAGTTCGTCGTGGAAGACGGAGAGGTGGCTGTGTTTGGGGGTGAGTGGTTTCGTGGGGCGGTTGACAGAGTAGGCGCGCACGTATGGGGGTGTGAGGGATCGTGCTGAGGTGTGGTTTGATAGGGTTTAATGTCAGTGAGGGCAGATGGTTCACGGTTCGTTGACATCGATCATGTTAGGTGTATCTGTATTGATGTTTTTATCATCGTGTATTCTTGGAGTGAGACCGGGATTCAGAATGTTATCCAATTCTCATACTACTGACAGCCTCTCGTTTCCTCGTGATGCATGCCTTTGCCCGTTTCTCAGCTTGCCGATGAATCCCATGCGTATATATTTGCCACACCGATCGAGCGGTGTCTTGCAGAACCATGCCCATAACGTCCTTTCTGGCAATCGGTGCCGGGTTGTTGGGGTGGCCACTTGTTTCATATCTCTACCCGAACGTCTTCTCTCAGACCCCTTTTCAAACTGGCACTCCGAGTCCACATGTACACCTACACCGAGGCAGCGTGATCACTCCTCAGCTCTCGGCGTTCATCGAGAACACGTTGGCGCTGGAGAACATTACCGGGCTCTCCGTCGCTGTCATCTCGAAAGATGGAGAGCCCGAGTTTCGCGCGTGGGGGTATCGGACGGAGGATGGGGACGAGGTGACTCCAGATGTGCGTTGCTCATCCTCCCTTTGGCAGCGCTTTAACGCTTTGTCGGTGGCGCAGACGCTCTTCCACATGGGGTCGGTTTCCAAGGCGTTTTGTGCCACGGCGCTTGGCCTCCTCATCGACGACTTTGCGCACGGTCGGAATATTACTGCACTCCCATCTGGTCTGACTGAGTTGACGTGGCATACACGGCTGAGGGATCTGTTACCCGAGTGGGAGCTCATGGACACTTGGGCCTCGGAGAGGGCTAATTTGCGGGACATTCTCTCGCATGTGTCTGGGGTACCGCGGTAAGCTCACTACATGCTTGTCGTTCGGCCCCGTCTGCATTCTCATACATATGACCGACTCG
>JBBPMO010001407.1:0-10192 GCA_038090315.1 Xanthoconium stramineum
ACACATCGTAGATATACAGTAGTAGTCCCTTGTCCACGTACCGCGTAGTCGCCCCAACAGAGCTCGGTCCAGTTCGCTCGTGCCCGCTCGTCAGTGTTCCCGCCGTTGGCCACGGCAGGCTTCCAGTAGGCAACTTATCAGGAATTGAACACAAGTCTTATTTAGTTCTGTCTCAACTTGTTTACACTTTCGTGCCCGTGAGATATGCTTGAGTTATGCAAGCCAGGAAGACAAATCAGACACGAAAAAGACGATACATGTCGCGCGTGGAATATTAATACAAGCTCAACTGGCTATGTGAGATGAAGTGCGAGCCACCTTTGCATCTGTACCCGTTTACTTGTCTTATCCATTGGAATCCAGCAGGACAAAGGCCCATAGTATTCAGCTTCCGCTGAATCTCCCGCTCCTTCCGCACTCGTTCCGCTGCTTCCGCTTTCTTCTTCTTCAAAGCGGCGGCAGCCCTCTCCATCTCCGCTTGGCGTTGGCGTGCCTCTTCTAGCTGACGCTCAAGCTTCCGCCGATTCTGGAAGGTGGCCCATGGCATTTCCTTGGCACGCTCCAGATCCCCCGCCTGTGCTACCACCACCTGCTTCTGTTCCTCAGTGTCCCTGAGCTCCTGTTCGCGCTGACGTGACTCTTCCTCTGCCTTTCTCGTTGCCTCCTCCTGGGCCCTGAGATCCGCCTGCAGCTGATCCCAAACGGCATCGGAAACTCCGGGATCACGTTGTGCTTCACCGTACTTCGGAGGTTGTTCCAAAGGCAATTCCTTCGTAGGGGGGCTGTTGGAACCCCGTTTGTCAGACGTGACTTCTGAATCTACAGAGCTTTGCAAACGGGGTTGTTGCTGATGTTGCTGAAGCGGGGGCGGAGGTGGTGGAGATGGGAGGGGAGCGACCTTGGGTAGATGGCTTGTCAACATGGGCATCGACAGCATAGACGGAGGGCTCAGTGCTGCCTGCCGTGCTTGCAAGTCCCGCAACACGGTGGTCATTATGCCCAAAGCTTCCTCGGCCGAGACAGAACACCTATCGTGATTCGCCATATTGATCAGCGCCTTGCGAACCATCCTCTCCGCGAGCGTTTTGACATCGCGTGCGTTTCCCCATGATGGGAGAAGGGCCATCTGGTTGATGATAGCTCCCATGGTGACGTATGTATTCGAAGCCTTGTCGCTGAGGTCGGGAATCGTTATTTGGTTTTTCTGCAATTCCTGAACGAGCAGCTCTAGACATTGCTGCGTGGACATGTTCTTGAAGATGACCTCCTCAGAGAAACGGCTGGAAAGGCCGGGGTTGGTTCGAAGGAGGGTGTTGATTTCATTCTCGTACCCAGCCAATATGATAACGAGCTTGTCCGCAAAGCGCTCATTCGTCATCAGCCCTACAATTTCGTCCATCGCTTCCTTTGCGAAATGGCCTTCGCTCAGGCGGTAAGCTTCGTCAATGAAAAGCACCTTTCCGAGGGCCTTTTCGAATACGCCCTTCGTTTTGGGTCCAGTGTGCCCAACCCACTGGCCGACCAGGTCGGTTGCAGAGCACTCGACGACCTCTGCGGAGGCTAGGTGTCCAATGTCGTAGTACACTTGGCCGAGCTTCCGCGCGATCGTCGTCTTTCCGGTGCCTGTCCAGCGTGAGTGTGGTTCTAAGTGACGATCAACAGACTCGCGCGTACCTGGGGGCCCCTTGAAAACGAAGTTTTTAGGGATCGGTACACGTATGTTACGCCCTTTCGCTGCCTGCGCTATCTTCTGGTATTCGTTGATCTTCTGTATAACTTCATCGCAACCGACGATATCCTCAAAAACCTTGGCGATATTGGCAGACGCGTTCTGACTCCGGTCGAAATCAGGGTCGAAATCTTGCGGCTGGAATTCAATGTCCATTCTCTTAGAAGGAGGAAGCGACCCCATTCGCCTCTGGTATCTCGTTTTAGCCTGCCCTAGCAGGTTCTCCACTTCGCCGGCGTTCCCAAAGTTTGGCCGGTTTTTCCTTCGGCTTAGCACTTCGCCAGCAACCTGTTTGGCCTCCACCGTCGCAGACAAATGCTGGTCTTTGAGCTTGAGTTCGAGGATCTGCACGAGTTGGGGTTCAGTGAAATCTTCGAAGTTGAACGCATCTTCTATTGCAAACCGACGAGCGAGCCCGGGGTTGACATTCTGCGCGTCATTATAAGAGTTGGTTTCACCCAAGGGCGTAGGCGTGACAAAGTTACCTTGAACATTTCTTCCATCTGGTCTTTATACCCGAGGAGGAGGACGCAACGATCTTCTCCCGGAACACTTTGAACTTCAGCGACGATCGTGTCGATGACGGATGTCTTGTAAGAATCTTGTCCATTCTTATCATATAGCATGTATGCCTGAATTACCGTCGCGACTTGACTTTGAACTAGACAACATAGATACAAGATATACACGAACCTCGTCGATCACAAGCACTTTACCCAGCGTGCTTTCAAGGATCCCTTTCGTCTTCTTCTCTGACTGTCCTAAGTGGGGACCAATAAAATCGGCAGGATTTTTGACGACCACTACCGTGAGAATCTCAGCGTGGGCGACCCTCGAACGACATCACAAATAATGAATCACCTTCCCCGTTGCTCAACATTCCGATGTCCGCGAGAACTTGACCATAGAGCTTCGCTACCGTCGTCTTGCCCGTCCCGGGCGGACCGAGGAAGACTCTATTGAGCGATACTTGCAGCGGCTCCTTCTCAGCAAGCTCTCGCTCATAATTTGTTTCCAAAAGAGCGAAAAGATTGCACACGGAATCCTTCACAGAATCCAGACCGATCATACCCTGGAGCTTCGCCCATGACACGTTGTTTAGTAAAACATTTGATGGGTGGGGCCCGATCAGGTCCTCTTTGGTAAGGAGGAAATCATCCACCTGTGTTCCGGATCTTCGTTCCCTCTCCAGTCGCTCTGCCTGACGCTCGCGAATATTTGCAAATAGATTTTGGAGGGAACGAGCGTTTCCGAAGCCAGGTCTACCTCTCAGACGACTCAAACGCCTGACTGCGATGCGAACGAACAGCCCTTTAATGGAGTCTTCGACCTTCATACGACCAAGATAACGCTTGTGTACGAGGTCCTCAAACATTGACATGAGTTCCTTGTCCGTGAAGTCCGCGAAATTGAGTTGATAAGGAAAGCGACTTCGGAGCCCTGGATTATGCTCAAAGAATTTCTCCATCTGCTCGCCATACCCAGCAAGAACAAAGACCAGAGTGCCCACTCTGTTTTCCATCTCGCCGAGGAGGAAATCCAAGACCCGCTTTCCAGACGCATCGTACTCGCTGACAAGTTGGTAGGCCTCGTCAATGAAGATAGCGCCACCGCCAGCCTTCAGAGCATCATCGATCAGTTTTTGCGCGCCCTGCACCCCTTCAGAGGAGAGTTTTGACCCTGTGGTCTCAAGAAAAGCTTTCCCAGGAAGCGCATTGATAGATTCGAGGAACTGCGCATAGAGTCTCGCAACTGTGGTTTTCCCTGAAAAAATGCGTCAAATTAATCGTGGGAATGTCTGTAGGCTGCGACCCACCTGTCCCCGGGTTTCCAAGTAATACGAGGTTGAGACGCTCTTCGTTTATAGGGGCGCCTTGACGGTTCATCGTTTCAATAATCCCCTTGATCCGCAGGATCTGTTGCTTGACCTGTTCGAGGCCGGTTAGGTCCTTTATTTTGGCGATAGCATCGGTTTGCGCTGCGCTAGGTTGTTTTTCTTTCTGAGATCTAGCGTGGTGCGTTGCATGGGAGAACCGCGACGTGATAAGGTCAACGTTGATTCGAGAGAGTACTGCCCCATTAGCAACAGCCTTGTTTCTAAAAGAAATCAGCGGAATCTCGACTGAAGCAGGAGAACGGACGCACGAATCATCGTCCGGGCGGAAGAGTTCGATGCCTCGCGACGCAAAATATGTCCGAAGCTGAGTCCAGAACCATTGGTTGGTTGCAAACCCCCCAAAGACAAATGCCACCTAGGATAAAAATGAATGTTGTGATTCATCCACGAGGAGAGGGCTCACATCGATCGTTGTCGAGGAGAATCGAAGTTGTTGCTCGAACGCGGCAATGAGAGCTTTTATGGATTCGTCGACAAGACCAGTGGCATCCTCGCTAGAAAGTGTACGATTGACGTTGATAACACGGGTTAGGACTAGACAGAATCTTACCCTGACAACTCCAAAAACCCACGTTTTATGTTGTATTGCGGATTATTGTACCCAGCACCACCAATTCTTATGCGAGCTACTTTTTTGGCACTGCTGATGGTGAGTTTCGTGCAATCGTCGAACTCGCGTGTAAGGTCTGCTATCGCCTCAGGACTGGAATGAGAGGAGTTTTGAAGCAATCCTGTTGTTGAAGAATTTTTGAGTTACTCGGCTGAAAGGTGCGATGAAGAGGGTACTGACTTTGCAATAGAGCGGCAGCGCGACACGTAACAAATACAGAGCCCTGTAAGCAACCTAAACAGCGCAGGGAGTTAGAAACAAAGAGGATTCTGCATCCAGCAGCAGCCACATACATTCAGCCGGAGCGATCTCCTTGCAAGAAGGCGGGTTGCACGTCATTGAATACATGGCGAGATCGATAACGCCTCCACCAGCGTCAATGACCAGGACTCCTCGAGGATTTCCGGTGCTGGGGTTCTCTGGGAGGTGTGAAATACAGTAGTGAAGGCCCGCTTCGCCTTCGGTGAGCATGTAGACACGAGATCTCCCCTCGGATGTGCGGGGAATCAGACCAGCGCGTTCGATCGCATCGCAATAGTGTTTCTTAACATCCCAGCCATTTGGATGGGTGAAGACATACTCGATGGAATCGTTGACCGATTCCCAGAGAAGTCTAGAGTGATGTTCTATGATGTAAGAAATAGTGTTCTGGAAAAGGTACTTTATGAAATCTGTCAGAATATTGACGACAGATTTCCCGGGTGGAAGTGGGGGTATATCATCGTCCTTGATGTGGGTGTACGCTAGATGTTTAGGGTGATGACTAAGCTTCCACCTGAGCTCGCCACTGTTTAACAGCCTATCTCAACGTGGGTAGTTGGCGACTGACCATTCTGCCTTTGTCCACGATTCCTCCTCCGCGCGCTCGATCACGTCCTCGCTGAGCGCCGCGTTTCCGATCGCTCTCAAATCACCGAAATTGTCATAATATAGGATTGAGGGTATACTGACATCTCCGCGAGTGCACCCTTGTCCAGGAAATCTATGAATCAGTTCAAGACAGGTTTATATGAAAGGGATGGACAACGTTGCCTAGCTCGATGGATCTGGGGGATTCTTCCTTGCTCAAGGATGCAGTAAGAGACAGCGCTGGCAACTGTACCAATGTCGAACCCAAGGACAAGTTTGGTCGGACCACTGTATGGATCTTGGTTGCGCATAGCCTGGACGGGGTAGGTTGACGATTCAAGTAGCAGGATTAGTTTATATAAACCAGAGGTCCCAATGAGGCAAATTATCCCCATAATGACAGCAAGTCCCTCAGTGAGCCCCGTGCCCGTGGTACGAAGGTCGAGCTGTACGGTGGCTGAGCCACAAATACTCGTACAGCCCAGCTGCGGCAGTTCTTCTCCCTGGTACCTAGAAAGACTCCTGAAGAACGGTTCAGGTGCCATCCATACTACATCGCGGAATCCGAGTAGTGTATCATATATTGTACGGTAAGCGACTCGAATACGCTTTACAGCAACTTGGGGCAGTGAGGCAAAGTGTCCCACTGCAAGACAACTCACTGCCCCTTCGAAGAATGACAGAGGTTATTACGAGCTTGAACGAAGACTGAGTGCCAGCCGACAAAACGTAAATCGATTTATTTGAGTACCACCTCTGCCTTGACCACCGTCCTCCTTACCTTCTCGCCCTTTGATCCCTCTGGCGCCCGTCTTGTTAGCCCCACCCGAGTCATACCAAGCACAGTCCCAACACCTCTGGTTGGACGCCGTTCCCCTTCGACCAAACACATGTCCGTCTCAGTGAACTCCTCGCCAGGACGGACAACCAACACCTCGAAATCGCTCGATACCACACCAGTGATCTTTTCCCTCAAGCTTCGCGCAAGCATCACCATGTAATGCAAGCGGCCTTCACGTTTGGACAAGATCTGATGTGCAGCGGATGGAGACGCGGCACAACCTGCGATCACCGCAATGTCAGATAGTCCTGCCATCGTAGTTCGGACGAGATCATCCGGGTTCGTCATCCAGGCGGGTGATGTGTATGTAAGCGTGAGGGAACGCCAACGCGCAGACATTGCTTGTGGTTCTGTGTTCGTTTGTCCCCGCAGGTGAGTAGGAGCACTTAAACATATCCGAGTGTCTCACCTGCCTCCCGCATTCGCATGTATGTGTTCTCGAACACCACGCTCAACTCCTGCTCGTCGCTCCACGAGGACACGATTCGACACAACCGACGAGAAAGGTAGGCTTGGAATGTACATCTAAGCCAAAAGAACTTGTCTCCCTTCGCCGACACCAAATACTTCAGGAGATCCTGGTCAACGAATTCCGAAACATAGTTTGGAATCGATGGGGGTATCCGTTTTGCCTGATTTTGCATCCCATTTGAATGTTCCGCGAGCATATCTAGCAGAATGCTTGCAGTCCGACACACCTGATAGTTAAGCGTCTTGAATTTCTCGACGAGATTCGTGTCCGAACATATATCCGTGGTGGAGGTAATGTGTTGAACCTTGTCCAGTTGTGACAGAAGCGACTGGAGCTGAGCCTCCGTAATTTGAAGGTCCTCCCGAAGATTCGAATTCTCTTGTCTGAGACGCTCGAGCTCCCCCAGGACTTTCGGTTGCGAACGGGACTGCTCGTAAGGAGATCCGTACTGCTCATTGTTCTGTGGGAGCTTGGGAGCTGGTGCATTCACTTCGGTGGCTCCAGAGCCAACGTAACGTTGATCCGCGCGCGAGCACGGTATGCCAGTGGCGGAAGAAGGTTGGGCTGAATTGACAGTTTGAGAAGTCTCCACTTGTTTAGTAGGCTGCGGCTGATGATGAACGAATGACTGGCGTTAGTGACATCTCATATGTCAGCCCTGCAAAATTAACACACAACACTTTTCTGAGCGGTTTGCTGAGCCGCAGCGTCTAGCTCTTTAGCAGCGCGTGCACATTCTTGGGTATTGGACAGTTTCTGCGAATGCGCCGTGAGTTTATGTCGTCGTGCACGAAGGCCTTCAAATTCCTGTTACCTGGTTCTTCCGAATTATATCATCAGAGCTCTTATCCGTTGCCGAGTGTCCTTTCTGCGCTGCCGCTACTGCGTCGCCCGGCTGCTCTGGTGCATCAACCATCATGTTGTCTTCTTGGTCCCTATCCCCGGGAACAGAGAAGGCGGACCCATGCCTTTGAGACATTTCGGGATCTTGATAGTGAGAAGAAACTCTTCCACGAATACCAAAGTAGAGACCTATCTGCTAAGTTGCTGGACTGCATACCGTCTTGAGCACGGAAAAACTAGCGTGGATATACCGGGCCCTAGCTGAAAGTTGAGGAGATAGACCTGGCGTCAGAACTTTGGGTTACGGTTGAGGGTGCTTGTTATGGGCGAAGTGGCCGAGCATGATGGGCCATCGCGCCACGTAAATATCTTAACACGAGGTCTTGCGTATCAGATATCTGATTTTATCGGAAAGCACAGGAACCCGCTGAGGCACTGATGCGGCAGGTTTGAACTGCCAACGCACCCTGATTTGGCGAGTTCAGGCCTACCGTTGGCATTGGGGGCTGAGAACGCTTTCTGACATTTTCATCAATGGCCCTTCGTTGCAGGCATAAGTGTTTACTGTAACTCCCATCACCACTGGTAACTGACGTCAAGGGAGTTGAACTTCGGTTCCAGTGAACTGTGAAGGCTGTGCTGCCAAACATGGATGATCGAAACCATGACCAAGTTTGAACTTCTTCGAAGGAATTCGCACCACATTCTTCCTCCCACGTTCAGGGATTGCGCCCTAACCACGCATAGGCAACGTTCTGTAAAGAAGGAGCGATCGAAATGCATGCAAACGCGTGTTGCGATGCATGGCCTCACCGTTTGCTGATGGAATTTGTCAGGTACGACGACTTCCCGGCGACAAACCTCGCATCACGAGGTTTGCACCCCTCTGCTGTGTTTTACAGGGGAACAAATATAGTATATACGTAACTCCATCCCCTTTTTGAAACGTGAGTTAACGAGTTCATCGCTCGTTCCCCCTTCATTATGTTTTTCAAGAAACCGTACCATGGCCCGCGCAAACTTGTTCTGGCATTCGATATTGGTACTACGTACAGTGGTATCTCGTACTGTATCCTTCAGCCCGGAGAAATTCCCGAGATGCGTGGCGTCACCAGGCAGAGTTGTCTATCTCATTCCGCGCCAATCCGTCCTGACATGCTTGTAGATTTCCTGGCCAGGCAAAAGGACAAGGCAATGCAAAAGTTCCCTCAACGTTGTATTACGACGAGCATGGACACGTTCGGGCAGCCGGGGCCGAAATGCTTACAGAACAAACGATGCAGGACGCGGAGGACGAAGAATGGGCGAGGGCAGAATGGTTAGTGGATCACCACGTCACAAAATGATTCTTAGAACTCCCTTGTCGGACCCAGGTGGAAGCTTCACCTTCGTCCTAAGCATCTACCGTCCACCCACATCAAAGACACTGAGTTGCCCCCACTTCCACCCGGAAAATCTGCTGTTGATATCCTGACAGATTTCATCAAGTATCTCTTCGACTGCACCAAGACATATATCCAGGAGCACCACATAGGTTTCAATTGGTCGACCATCAAAAACTCCACCGAATTCGTTTTCACTCATCCTAACGGCTGGGAAGGTCTGCAGCAGCAGCAGTATCGTGACGCGATCGAGCGTGCTGGACTCATTTCCGCCACACTCGAAGGGCGATCTCGTGTACATCTGATATCTGAAGGCGAGGCGAGCCTTCACTATTGCGTTGTAAGCCTCCCGGAGAAGCCTGGGGGCACCGGATCTCAAGGACTCGTTGTCATTGACGCCGGTGGAGGGACCATCGATCTGAGTATGTACTCCGTAACGTTCAACCCAATCTCTTGCGAGGAGACCGCCCCGGCCGAGTGTATGTGACAGCCGTGTCATTAGAATTCCTTCTCGCTCACATCCCTCAGGTCATCTACAGGGTGCAGTATTCGTCACGCAGCGTGCAAGAGAAATGTTGAAAAGTCGGTCGTCTTTTCCACTTACTTTGCGAGTGCATTCTCAAAGACTCTTTCCGCAGAGAAGTTGAAAGGCTCGCGTTTTGGCACCGATGAGGAGATGGACATCATTATGCGCGAGTTCGACCAGACTACGAAGCTCACAATCAGCAGCGAAACCAAGGATGTTTCCGTCAGGATTACCGCGGATCGGCGCTACAACGATGAACGACATAAAATCTCTCGAGGGTCTCTGAAGTTGACGGGGTAGGGTCCTCATGTCCTGATTTCATCCCTCGATCTCATTTCTTGTAGAGCAGAGGCTACGGGTTTGTTCGAGAAATCCATTCAAACTATCATCAATGCGTTTACGCAGCAACGCAAATCTGTCAAGACCAAGATCACTGTGAGTCCTTCACATCGCCATCAGATAGTGTCGCTTACTCCTCTTGTCAGATGGCATTTCTCGTTGGGGGATTGGGGTCGAATGAATTCGTCTGGACCCGCCTCCGATCGCATTTCGAGACACAGGGCATCAAAATCTCCCGTCCCGATAATGATATGTACGTACTTGGCTGGCCTCGCTGACAGAATATACTCACGTGATTCAGAAATAAGTCGGTCGCAAACGGAGCGGTTTTGTTCTACATGGACCGCTCTGTCAAGGTACGGGTCGCACGTGCCACGTACGGCGTCGAATGTTTTCTGTGGGTCGACGAAAATAATCCAGAGCACCAGCGTAAGAGAGCCCAGTGGACAAAAGGTGTAACTGGCCAATACAAGATCGATCGACACTTTTGGTCTATTCTTCATAAAGTACTTTCTCTAGAATATCAAGTATCCCCCCCAAATACTGACAACGCATCGTTTTGAAGGGTGATCAAGTCGGGCAAAATAAGGAGACTCGTTATCCATACACCTATTACGGCCGTACTGTGGCGTCCTTTAAGGATGCAGAGGTGGATATTTTCTGCTATCGCGGTAGCTTATCTACTCCGGGATGGATTGATGAAG
>JBBPMO010001408.1:0-10189 GCA_038090315.1 Xanthoconium stramineum
TTGATTGATTGGGTTTCGAGCAGTATCTCATTCCGTACACCTGAACAGACCATACCAGCAACTCTGAGCTCTCCTCCACAACCTCCAGACTTACCTCCTCCGGCTGACACTACACCATCAGATATCCACCATTTCTCTGACCACAAGCCAGACCACATCACGATTATCAGTGCTCCTGCTTTTGCACTAGCCTGTCGCCTTGAAGGTTCTACTCAGTTCAGCTTGCAGCTCCAACCCAAGGAAACCACTCTTCATTCCACTTCCACCACCTCCAAGCCTGCAGATCTCTCCAGAGTTCCTCCAGAATACCATGACTTCGCAGATGTCTTCAGCAAAAGCAAGGGTTCACAACTTGCTCCCCATCACGAACATGATCTAAAGATCAACTTGGAAGAAGGAACCTCTCCACCATTGGGTTGCACCTACTCCCTTTCTACCTCCGAGCTTGAATCCCTCCAGACATTCCTTGATGATCACCTAGCCAATGGTTTCATCCATCCCTCTTCCTCTGCTCATGCTGCTCTGGTCCTCTTCATCCACAAAAAGGATGGTACCCTCCACCTTTGCATAGACTTCAGAGGACTCAACAAGATCATGAAGAAAGACTGCTATCCACTTCCATGTATCTCCAACCTCCTGGATGCTCTGAGCTGTGCCAAGATCTACACCAAGATCAACCTCCGACATGTGTACCATTTGGTCTGCATTGCCGGAGGTGACAAATGGAAGACTTCCTTCCGCACATGCTATGGCTCTTATGAATGGCTAGTCATCCCATTTGGTCTAACCAACACCCCTGCTGCATTCCAGCGGTTCGTCAACACTGTCTTTGCCAATCTATTAGATGTTTGCATCATAGTCTACCTAGATGACATCTCCATTTACTCTGAGGATAAGGCTTCCCACAGGGAGCACGTCCAAGAGGTGCTCTGACGCCTCTGCAAACACGGACTCTACACCAAACCTGAGAAATGTGAATTCCATACAGATTCAACTGAGTACCTTGGATATTGCCTCTCACCCTCCAGACTTACCATGTCCAAAGTGAAAGTGCAAGCCATCCAAGACTGGCCCAAGCCTTGGAAGGTCAAGAATATACAATCCTTCCTTGGTTTTGCCAACTTCTACCACTGTTTCATCTTCAACTACTCAGAAAACACCATTCCTTTAACCTGCCTCACCCACAAGGATACTCCTTGGAACTTCTCTGACGATTGTCACTCAGCCTTCCAGCATCTTAAAAACGCCTTCACCTCTGCTCCAATCCTCACCCACTACATTCCGGATGCTCCACTTCTGGTTAAGACTGACACTTCCAACTATGCCATTGTCGGAATTCTTTCCATCCACTGCCTGGATGAAGAACTCCGGCTGGTTGGGTTCTTCTCCTGGACCATGACAGCTCCGGAACTTAACTATGATACCCATGACAAGGAACTCCTCGCTATTGTACATGAGAGTTTCCAAGGATGGCAACATTATCTAGAAGGCTCCGCAACTCCAATCAACATCGTCACCAACCACAAGAACCTAGAGTATTTTACAGGTACCAAGATTCTGACCTGCTGGCAAGCCCACTGGTTGGAATTCCTATGCCAATTCAACCTCATCGTCTGGTTCAGACCCACACGAATTGGTGTGAAACTGGATGCCCTGACTAGATGCTGGGACATCTACCCCAAAGAGGGGGATAGGGACTATGCTCGCATCAACCCACATAACTTTCGACCCATCTTTACCCAGGAGCAACTTGCATTGTTCCTAAAAGGTACATACCTCGCTGCTCCAGTTCTCCAAGCAAGCACAATGTACAACACTGAGCAACTCCACAATGACATCTTATCCGCACTTTCCTCCAACTCATTGGCTTCCATACACCTGTCCATGTCCGAACCCTCTGACTCCCACTGGTCCATTGACTCAGATGGATTCCTACATCTGGATGATCGCATCTATGTCCCAGATGCTAATGATCTCCGACTTCACATCCTCCAGTATAAGCATGACCATCCGCTTTCCAGACATTTTGGACAAAACCAGACCTTAGAACTCATCTGCTGCAAATACACTTGGCCAGGAGTTAGGACATTCGTCAAAGAATATGTCTCCTCCTGTACCACTTGTGCACATGTGAAGGTCCCAAGACACAAGCCTTTTGGTTTACTCACACAACTCCCAATTCCAGAGAAGCCATGGCCATCTCTATTGACTTCATTGAGCAACTCCTCAATTCCTCCAGATACACCACAATCCTCATAGTTGTGGATCAACTATCAAAACAGTACATATTCATCCCAACCAATGACAAGGTGACATCTCCAGAGTTAGCAAAACTCTTCCTCCTCCATGTCTTTTCCAAGCAAGGAGTTCCCTCTCACATTACCTCCAATTGAGGTTCAGAATTTGTCTCCCACTTCTTCTGCTCACTAGGAAAAGCTCTCAACATCTGCCTTCATTTTACCTCCGGATACCATCTGGAAGGTGATGGTCAGACAGAACGAATGAACCAGACGCTGGAACAATACCTTCGGATCTATTGTAACTATCAACAAGACAACTGGTCTGAACTCCTGCCACTAGCGGAGTTCTCTTACAACAATGCTCTGAATGCTACCACCAGTGTCTCCCCCTTTTTCACCAATAAAGGCTACCATCCAAACATCTCTGTACATCCAGAACAAGACCTTACCTCCAAAGGAGCTCGAGAGTATTCCATCAACCTCAACTCCCTCCACAAATTCCTCTGAGAAGAAATGGCACACATGCAAGAGTGATACCAAGGACCTGCTGATGCTAGACAAACTCCGGCACTGGACTTCAAAGTTGGTGACTGTGTATTCATCAAAGCAAAATACTTCAAATCAACTAGACCCTCTAAGAAACTCTCTGAAAAGAACTTAGGGCCATACACAATCATTGCTCAAGCCAGAACTGTTTCTTTCACTCTCCGACTTCTGGATACGATGAAGTCTGTACATCCGGTCTTCCATGTATCACAATTGGAACCATCTGTTTCCAACTCAATCCCCAATCATCACCTTCTCTGATCGAAGTTGACAGAGAACCGGAGTATGAAATCTCCGATATCCTTGACTCAAAAATCAATTGAAGAAGACACAACTGCAAGTTGCTCTACTTGGTGCACTGGTCAGGATATAAAGGGACTGATGCAGAAACTTCTTGGTTGTTGGCTACCGAGCTTGATCATGCTTTGGAACTCATCACCAACTTTCATGTCCGATATCTGGATAAGCCCAGACCTCACTCTGGACCATAAAACCACCAAGAGTACAATCAATTCCTTTTACTATTTACAGGAGGGCAACGAAGAAACGCTATGCCTCACTACCTTCTGCACCCAACTCGCTTTCCTCCCCCTCCTCCTCCTTTTCGTCCTCCTCTGGGCTACTTCTGCTGCTACCCAACTCCACGTTTATCCCAGCTTTCACCACTTCCCTCCGCTTGTCCGCCAAGCCCATCACTTCCTCTGTCTCCACATCTGGGACTCCCTCCGAACCCTCCAGCAAATCCTCCCCATATATCTCCTCCACCTTGAGGTGGATCAGGTCTTCAAGGATTAGGTTTTGATGGTGAAGGCACTGGTTCTGCACCTTCACCATTGCCTCCAACAACTTGATGGTGTCCACGATCCCTCTGAACAACTTCGTCCAATCCGGCATTTCCCGCAGCTGGACCAAGCCCAACTCTGACACATCCTCCAACCTCTGCTTCTTCCATGGCTGGTCCTGCTCCTCCACTACCTTCTGCTTCCACTTCGGCACTTTCTCCTCCCCCAGTCTCTCACAGCACCCCTCATGCCCTTGCACTCCTTGCAAGAGGTCGACTTACCACCCACCAATATCTCGCACACCAAGTCCTGACTCTCACACCTCTGGCACCAAGGGACTAAGGTTTCCAACCTGCCCTTCCCCTTGTCCTTACCAGCTCTGGCACCCTGCTCTGCCTGGACTTCCTTGGCCTACCAGACATTAGCACCGCTTATTGGGGAACATCAAAACACTTACCCTCTTTTTGGCTGCCTCCTCTGCAGCCTTATGCTTGGCCACCTCCTCCACCTTATGACACACCTCCACCACCTTCTGGCACTCTTCTGCCTCTGCCGCCTTCCTACACTCCTCCACCTTCCTCACTTTCCACCACTCCTCTGTGTGCACTAGACAGCGCCATCTCTTCTTGGCATTCTTTGCCTCAAACAAAGCATCGGGGTTGTTGTCATTGTCAACAAGACAATTGTTGGACCAGTTTCGAATATCGCTGAAGTCGGACATGATGGTGGTTGATGAGGAAGAGGAGCAAACAGAAAAACCATGGACTTTATGCAACCCCAGGTATTTTTCAAACTCAGACTTCCGACTCTGCATTGTCCTCCACTTTGACCACACTTTGGCCTTCAAGGGTTCAGGCCTAGAGGGGGGATACTGTCATATCCCATACAATTGACCAAGTCAACTCTGGTGGTACAGTCCACTTCCGACCCCCTTAGAAACCAACTCCAGCATGTTCTCATCCAGGACTCACTTCCGGACCTCCAGACATGTATTAGGGTTTCCTCTTGTCATCCTCCATTTTAGTTACCCCCTTTTGTACTAAGGTTTAGTAGCATTCTCACCACTGATCCTATGAACCTGCACCACAGTTCCACATTCCAGACAGCCAGTGTGCAGCCTTAGCATTCTACATCTGTTCCTGTTATTCAGCTCCATTCTCTGCTACCAATCCTGTACACCTCTGTAGTATAAGTACTGTACCCCCAAGCCATGTATTTCCCTCAGTTCGAATATCAACTAAGATTCCACTCCCCTCTGATCCTCTGCTAGAGTCTCTGACTCTCCTCTAAACACTACTTGACTTCATTGCTGTGCGATGTTAAGTCTTACCTCCGAGTTATCTTCATGTTCTCAAATCCGGGACAAAGACTTGACAAGGGCACAGCGCTCCTCTCTGAGTCACTGAAGCCAAGTCCTATTTGACACTAATCTCCAGACATTCTGGAGATAGTTCCGGAGTTGACCTGGTCTTGACACTTCCATCAATTTCTCCTTACATGATTGGTCAACAGTGTCATTGTGATGACCCCAACCACGTCGCCATGATTTGCACCAAACTGTGTTGAAGACTCTGTCCTCAGGGCCACCCACACAAAAAAGACTGCAACACGCCATGTGGAGACTGTCTCTTCCCAGTTCCAAGTGTACAACTGCTGTTTGGGCATGTCAAGAATCCTGTTTCATGGTACATGGAAGGGATGCCCTCTACTGTTCTACTTGGCTGACTGTACAACAATTAGCTTCCAGCTTGACATGCTTGAAGGTGTTCTCTGCAATGAAGAGGTGGAGAAACAGCTGCTGGACTGTGAACATTGGGCCAAGATGCCATGCTCTCAAGACCTGGAGGACTATCACTGCCAGGTCCAGTGTGCAAAATTAATGGCCTGCTATGGCAAGAACTGCAACATGACTTGTGGTGCCTGTCAATCACTCAATGAGATGCTGGCCAATGAAGGTGCCATCAAGAGGATCAAGCACTGCCCATCCATGCCAGAAATGACTTTATTGTGAACATGCTTGTCAGGAGCCATGCTCTGAGGACCATGAATATATGATGTGTTGCAGTCTCAAATGCAGGCAGTCTGCCCTCATGCACAATGCAAGCAACCACACACATGGTAAGCACGCTATCTCATCCTATCATAGTCGGTGCTTGATATTGATGAACAGTTGTAGAATATGTCCTCATGATGCTTGTCCAGAATCTTGTGGTTCTGTGAGTGACATTGATGTGGATACAGTGGCTGAGCTGAACTAACGTTTGGTAGGTTTGTACCCAGCTTCCTTGTGACTGGCGCTGTGAAAATGTTCTCAGCTGCCATCACTGGTGCCCTTCAGGTGAGACAGTCAATATCATTTTTGACCCTCAAGTTCACCTTCCGACAATATGCAGAGAAGATTGTTCAATTCAAGTCTGCCCTAAGTGCACTTCCAAAGAACAAAGGACTCAACTGGCTAACTTTATCATGCAACACACCTTGGTGGAGGTCAATCCTGACTTGGAATCCTTGGATGAGATGGTTATCACAATCCCATCTTGTTGTCATACATTTACTGTTGAGATGCTTGATGGACACTGCAGCATGTTCAAGTTTTATACCTGTGGACCAGACAGGAAATGGGTATGCCTCTTGTCCCAGATTGGATTCAAGCAACTACCAACATGTCCAACCTGCCATTCAGAAATCACAGCACCCCGTTATGGTCATGTCTTCAAGCAGGCAGCCTTGGACATCCTGGAGCACAACATTTCTGCTCAAATGTCACTGTCTCTTAGCACTGTTTGATGTCTCTCAAATCTCTATCTGTCAGCTCAAAGAAGGATTGATTTGTAAGCGCCATGAAGACTATTGGTCTCAAGTTCAAGGACCAGATGGATAGGAAGAAGCAATTGTCTCAGGCCAAGGTCCAAAGAATGGCACTGATTTCAAGAAAGGAGGTGCCCAGAGATCAATCCTGCCAACAAAGATTTGCACACAATAGACAATTTGGTGTTGGCCACCTGGCATAATGTGATGCAAGAACTTCTCACTGTGTACAGACAGGCCATCCAAGTTGCAGAGACATGCTCTGCACATATGGAAGTGTGGGAGGCAGTGTTTTCATGTTTGCACAAGCACAAAATTGACTCAGCTCTAAATGATCCCCACATTGCTCCCAGAAAACCCATGGCCCATGCGATGTGTGTCGCCAAGATCCAGATTGGCCAACCATGTCCTCTTGCAGACCAGAGGTTCCTGGTCAAAGCCATCTGGCTGATACTTCATATCTGCCTTATTCTGACTGACATGACAGCAGCCTGGATTGATGTAATCCACCAACACATCAAAGACAACACCACCCAACAGCTGGCGTGGGCGACATACATTGGATTTCTATTTCAGAGCTGTTTGTAAGATGCTGACATTACCTTCACCATCACAAAGGACTCTGAATCCCACCATCAGGTCTTGAAGACAGCTTTGTATCAAATGTGGATTCCCCTAGAGGAGTTCCAATTTCATAAGATGATGTGCAAGCTGACAGGTAGCTTTCAAGATAAAGATTGCAGGAGTGTGCTGGCAGAGCATGCATTGGGTCTTCACAAGCAAGCGGACATGTTGATGAAGATGACGATTCAGGAATACCAGACGAAGAAGCTGGGTCCTGAGGAAATGGAGTGGTTGAAGATGAATTTCTCGAGTATTGTGCAAAATATTGTGGATGAATGGGGGGAAATTGATGCTTAATTTGCTTGGACATGTTTTACCAACCCATCTCACTTCAGGAATGTATTGACATCATCAAGGCATTCCAGTTGCAAATGTGTGAGCACCAAGTGTCAGTCAGTCTTCTGAAAATGCAGGCTCATCACAAACCTACCAACAGCACATGCAGGACATTTCTACAACTGTCCAAACAGTCACATGTTTGTGATCCTAGGTACATGAATGACAAAGAGATGGGAATGAATGTACTGATGTGGATTTAGTGTGGCAGGACAATACTCGACATGCCCAGAGTGTGGTGCAGTCATTGGGGAAGCTGACCATCGTTGGATTTGTTCAACACGTGCAATATAGAATTTGAAGAACTGGCAAGGCAAGCTGGAGTGGCTGGTACACCATGGGGAAGACCATGGTGATCTGCATTAGGATTGTTGGATAAGCATGGTGGTATATGTGTCATCAAGTCACTCTCCTTTTCCTATGATCTTCTTTGATAGTCAAATGCTTGGGTGACAGATTTACCAAAAGATTAAAGCACTAACATGGGATGGCTCATTGTCAGCCAGCAACTACTGCAACCTCACTGATTCTGCCATCTCTCAAGTCTTTCCATGTCTGGAGGTTCCTCATTTCTTTCCATCATTTATGTGTTCATCAATGCCTCCATTACCTGTATAGTAGTGATCCAGGTGGAAGGATGCTTTGTTTACTCTTCGCCAACAGAAGTCTTAGTTACAATGTATAGGGACAGTGAAAAGTGTGAACAAGATATTAACAATTGAGTCAACTTGTGATGCTGTACTTGTCACAACAGCCACCTTGATGACAACAGAATCACTGGACTGGTGCCTGGAAATTCCCATTCCTGCTTGGTGAGGCTGCATGTGCCATGTGAGGATTGTGTGGAAGGCCACTATAGCAACTGCTGAAGGATGTTTAGCATGCAGGAGTACCTGGTCTTGGCTTGATGGATGGTCAACTTGACGCAAATGTTGGCACGTTTCTTCATGTTGTCTTCTTCACAATTGCAATCAAGACCACCTAGAACAAGGCACCAGGCACTAAATTCCCAAGTTGTTGAGTACTAATGTTGACGAGAGGCAATCTGCGATGCAAGCATGTAGCCCCTTGAACTGTTGTTGTCTGAGTCTGATTGGAATGCTATCTAAATTATAAAACATCCAGCATGTGTACGTTGTCCAGAATATCTTCCAGTGGAATGTTCTCACAAAAGCACACAATGGCCAAGCTATCTGCTGCGACCCACTGGTAATCCATTCCACATTGACCTGTTGATGCCAGCATGAACAAGAGTGCACCAAATGGTTGTCTAAGGCATGCAATGAGCTGTCATGCTCACATTTCTTCATCCATCAGCACCATACATGCTGGAACTGGACGCAATGATGCTTTGGATACATCAGGTACAGGAAGCAATAGAGGATCATCCCTGACTTTCCCACTGGGGATCTCTTCATTATTGGTGTTTGGTAAGGGTGGGGGCACAGTACCATCCTCACTGACCACATAACCCTGCACATCCTTCAAGGCACTCCAGTAGAGCATCCAGCCATGGATGAGTGAGGCACAAAATGTTCATCTGAGAGAGGTCGTGTTGCATTTTGATCTCCACCATCCTAAAAACGAGCATATCTGCACAATAAACACAACCTGAATGTGTCCAATAGGGTAAAAAAGATGAAACTGGAAGCTTGAAAGTGATGCATGGCAGTTTCATTCGACTCACTGCCAGCCATGGCACAGGAAGTGTGTTGAGGCAGTCATATAATTTGAGGGCTGTAGAGATCAAATGATGAAGTATGCATCCTGGCAATGAGAATCTGGCATCTCGAATGATCTTGCAGAACCTTTTCAGCTTGTCATGGGTCAGGGACTTGTCCAAGTTGTACACTGCCATATGTACCAACTGCTGGAACAATGGTTCATTGTCTTCCCATTTGTGTGATAACATAATGTATTGAAAGTACTGCTGAACTTTGTGCATTTGACTCAAACATAGTTGAATGTGTCGTTATTGATGCCACAAGTTCCTTGAAAATTAACAGAGATTTGAATGCAGATGCTTGCTCTGCTCTGTTGTAGAGATGACCAGTAATTGTGTTAACAAGGATGCATGGCAAGTGATGTTCATTGAATGATTCTACAAATTGTCGCTCTTGTGTATGATGGGCTGGTGTACCATCAGCAAAACACACCCCCTCCATACAAGTCTATACAGTTCTATACAGGTCTGTACAAAGCTGTAGAGCTACAGCAAGGTCACTATCTGTACAAGTCTATACAAGATCTGTATAGGTCTGTACCAGCTCTGTACAGCTCTATACAGCTCAGTATAGATCTGTAACAGGTTTGTACAGAGCTATACAGATTTATAAAAGTCTGTAATAGGCAACCACTATCTGTACAAACCTATACAGACCTATATAAAAATCACAAATATACTTATATATTTCAACCTTAGATATATTTGGAAAATAAATATATTATATTGTCTACTAATTACATGATATATAATACTATATCTAGCCTAATTCTAACCTAAAAAGGAAATGTCAGTAACAAGTCCAAATACAAACAAATAGACTTATCAAAGACAAATGTGAAGTAATCCATGATAGATAATAAGTAGTAAGCAAGTGGTGATGGATAAAATTAAGAAAGAGAGTGTGAGAAAAAGTTTGGAAGGTGGATGGTTTATATAAGATTGGTGAAACAAATAGTTGCAAATATTGGTTTAGGACTGTGCGCTTTTTTAAACATCAACTGTGGGAAATTATACTTTAAAAGGTAATGAACACTTCAAAAGTCCAGCCACTAGTCTTTGCTATGCTTTGACTATACTTTTACTACGCTTTTTGGCTACACTTGTGTAGACTTGTAGACTACCTTGTT
>JBBPMO010001409.1:0-10181 GCA_038090315.1 Xanthoconium stramineum
GGGTTATGGGGATCACAGGGTCAGGAAAGAGTTCAGTGAGTTATCAAGGAGTGATAATTTGTACTCCATGAGATTGAAACATATGCAGTTCGTTCGTATGGCGACTGGAAGCTCGGAGATTGCGGTAAACAATGACTTGAACTCCCAGACACGGGCGGTACAATCTATCCGGTGTCTCCATCCAGACGGTCGTCGCAATATTGTCCTGGTAGACACCCCCGGATTCGACGATACAGACCTTTCGGACGCTCAGATTCTAAGGATCATAGCGCACTGGTTGAAGAAAACGTGAGTGAACCTTCAGAAGAGCTAGCTTTGTCTGATTCGCTACTCACAGGTATCGGAACAATGTCAAGCTTACCGGTCTTCTTTACCTCCATCGTATCTCGGCGGTGAGGTTTTCAGGAACATCTCTGAGGAATTTGGCGGTATTCAAGGACGTGTGCGGTGACGATAACCTAAAGAATGTCGTTCTCGTCACAACGATGTGGGACGAAGTGCCAAACGAATCAGTTGGTGCCGAGAGGGAGACACAGCTTCTCTCAGACTTCTGGAAGGATATGACGGACCACGGTTCGCGCACTTGTCGTTTTGCGGGTACCCACGGGTCGGCCTGGGAGATCATTAATTGCTTAGACTTGGAGAGATCTCGCCAGAGGCGTAGACCCTTACAAATTCAGGAGGAAATGGTCGATCGCAGCTTACCACTTCATGAAACAACGGCAGCTAAAACTTTGTTCCGTTTCCTCGTTCAACTCGCAGCAGAGTTCAAAAAAACCTGGGCAAAGCTGCGTAATAGGGCTGGTAGGGCAACCAAGCTAAAAGATCACCCCCGACGGGACACCTTAGGCAGGTTCCCCTCAATGAGACCAGCCCCTCCCCACGCGACCCCGTTTGCGGATATTACAGCGATTTCCTCTCCTGAGTCCACATCTCCGTCTAGTCCAGCCGACAGCCATTCCTCGGGTTGTAGTGCTAACGGTTACCAAGATGCACTTTCGGCAGCGATCGGAGTTCTCAGGCTTGCCTATCAGGCCGCGGATATAGGCCATATCCCCATGCTACGAGGAATCATCGGAACAGTATTGCACATAGCCCAGCTAATACAGGTCAGTTACCCCGCCGCTGACGGTCTTGCGCCAATTTTAAACGCATTTAAGGAAATGGGTGGTACACATCATATGATCAATCAAGTCGTACAGAACTCTGGGTGGTTGCTTGACGAGATCAGGCAATACACAGCACCATCCGCGCTATCCGAAGACATGAACAAAACATTGAAGTCTTTTCAAAAGTATGTCGTTTCAAATTGTCACTGCCAAAAGGGAGACAGCATACGTATCATCACTTTAGGGAGCTCAAAAAGCTTCGAAAGGTCGTGACCAAGATTTCGAATAGAGGCCGTATTGCTCGCTTCCTCCTTCACGACGCAGACATCGATGCGCTGACGGCATGCGCCGCTTCCATTAAAGCGGTCCACGATAAACTTGGAGTACGATTGTGTTCAATACCTGCACTCAATCTCGCTAATGGTGTATGATAGGTTAAGCTTGCCATGAGCAACAGTCTTGCTATCACACGGCTTCAAGATCAACTGACTGCGATACGCAAAAACACGGAATTGGTACGCCCACTTCCCGAATCACTAGAACCGTTACTGATCTTTGTGGCAGCGGGAATGCCAATGCGGGACGTCTGCCGCACTTCATGAAGAGCCGCAGGAAAATGGACAGCCATCCGCTTCCACGAGTCAATCCCTGTGACTCCCGGTTCGTAGACCCATGTTGAGTCGAAACTTCACGTGTAACCTGGAGGTGCTGGTCGCCAGAACGAGTTCAGTTTGATGGTATTATAATCGATGCGGGCCTATAATACTACCATGTGTATTCTACTGCGTTTTTGTTAGCATGGATCACTTATGAGAATTGTAGCACCTGATCTATGATTTCCAAGACTAAGTATCACAAGCCACCACCGTCAGTCCTCCCACTCCTAAGGAGCTCCTCCACAGCCCTCCATGCTACGTCGGGCTCTCCCTGAAAATCGTCTTGGTGGATTGAGAGCTTCCATCCCAATTTATTTAGTGAGACAACCTGAGCATGAAGCGTATCTTTGTGCTTCACGATCTTGGGGTAGGTGATCTTGCTCGAAGTCTTGTCGTAACTAACGACGACACGCAGTTGCAGCGAGAGGTGACCTTTACTTAGGGAGGGAACGGTAGCGGCAAGTTCATGGAGGTGGTTATGAATTGGTTCAAGTGTAGGGTCGGTTTCAATCCGATGCATGTAGATCAACCTCAAACACCGAGGCCTGTAGCTGAGAGACCATTAGCTTCATGTCGTACTGAAAAGAGTATGGGAAGCTTTACTCCGTCTGTTTGATCCATGCCTTGATCTCCTTTTGCGCATCGATATCGTCACATCCAGTGAGGAAAGAAGGCGTGTCGACGAATACGACGCTCTCCTTTTTCAGGCCCATCCTTGCTTCGTCGGTCAGTTCGCATCGGATAGCCTGAACCTTCGTAGTGGATGGATGATAGCCTTTGCTGCTCTTGACGACTTCGTTTCGTGTCGCTTCCTTAATGAACTGAGACGGGATTGAGACGAAAGCGAGCCGGCTGCTGGGAATGAGCTCACATACGCACCCAACTCTTCCCAGACCCCGTAGGTCCGATTACACTGTTCGGAGATTCATTAGGCATGGTAGATGGAAACTACGACGCTTTTGAACACACAATACCGCGATATCATTTTCAGATATGGATAGTGTGGGCGCAGACGAGTCCTTCTTGATTTTGTTCCACAAATCGGTAAGCAATAAAGTCAGGTTGTGTACCATTGACATGATGCAATGCTGAAAGAACGATCAAGGATGAGATTTGATGTTGCTGTAAGTACAGTTCAGTACGTGGGGTGGGACGCGGAGTGAATCAGCGACATGGATCCTGTACTAGGTAGTATGCTTTTGTTTGTTGACACACTCAATTGCGGCGTCCCACGCAACGACCAACAGAAGGTCGTGCTTACACACGGCAAATTTGCAGGACACTGGCTCATCAGTCCATATGCTTCAATTCTCGGCTCACTGAGTTCCCGGCCGGCTGAACAGTCAGCGGGACTTTCAAAGGTCATGAAATGTGTGGTAACGGATCAGGCAGTGTACTCCATGGATAATTGTTCATACAATATGAAGTACATGGTCATTGAATCGAGTCTAAGGCAGTAGTGCACACTCCAGGCCCCCACTGTATTAATTCGTCAGACCTTCAAAAGCGCTAACACAACTCTTCAGGCCGCTTCAGGATCACCCCCTCGGAGAAGGTCTGGATGGGAAGAAGAAACCCATCTCAGTCTTCCCCCCACGCTCGGGCGCAGTGTCCGTAGCTGCTTCTCGAATCCCCTCCTGCGTGCTTGGATAATATCGTCGAAAATCACGCCCTCGTGATGGGTAAGGACTGCATGTAACCTCTGGGGAAGATAGGCGCAATCATGCGGAAAAGTAAAGGCGAAAGTGTCCAGATGTTGCTGGATGGATTCGTTATAAGGGTCGTTTTCAACACTGCATGTAAATGGTCCCCACAAGAGTGGACTTGGATCTGAGCAGACGGATGATCGGTTTCCGTAACGTCAAATGTGCAAAGAAATGCCTACTCCAATTTCTTCAACCAATCCTTCAACACTCCCTCGACCGTTTAATCGTCTGGGTCAACGTAAAAGGAGGGCGTGTCAACGAACACGATACTTTTTTGTGTCGCAACCCCCAAAGCATTCTTTGTTTCCTCTGTGAGTTCGCATCTGGTTGCCTGTACGTGGTGGGTGCGCGGTCGAAGGTTCGTGCCTACTTTGACGAGACCGTCGCTCCTAGTCACTTGGTCTACGAACTACGAAGGCATTAAAGCTCGACCGTGGGGCGAGGAGGAATCTCGTACGAAGCTCTTTCCGCTTCCTAAAGGGCCCACCACACTAAAAATTTAGGTGTCAGGTCGTAAGTCAACACAGACAATCCAATACCTTCCACAATGCGACTATATCATCAACACCTAACTGGAATGTCTGAACACATCGGCCCTTAAACCAATCTGTCCATCCCATACCGCATAAGTTCTTAAAGGCGGTCCGTGCAAAGTCGGATCGTAGTATTTGCTTGCCAAATAGTGGACAGGATGGGGAAGAGAGTACGGGAGGAGATGAGATTGTGTGGGTCCACCTGGTACACGCCCCGCAGGCCATCTATCAACCGGTCTTACCTCTGTTTTGGTAACGGTCTGATATGAATCATTTGATGGGTGATAGAGTTTGATTTGTCAACACACGCAAACACACCACAGTGACACTGCATACAACCTAAGTTTGTAGACTTTGTGGGCCTCAGGTCTAGGACTTTTCGAACTCCAAGCTTCGAGGATGGTAACCGTCCGAGACGCAGAATTGGTTGTTCCCCAGTGCGGAGTTGCGAGTCATGAATCAATTGTTACTCGATGTTGTCTCGCGTCCACCTCGTGCCTGTAACGCCTTTCGGCGCTATTACTTGCTTTGTCTCAAGATGGTTGTTGTTGAGAACCTATCATCCCCGCCAACACTGTTCCAACCTCCGGAAGTCTCCAGCGTGACGACACGGCGCAAGGCCCCAGTGTATGCAGTGGACAGTAAATTCATTGTAACCCAAACCCCATCCAGTTGTCGATTTTGTCTCTGCGCTGGAAACATCCGCTACTCCCACCTGCAAGACGAAGGAACAGTTTTCGCAGCGAAGGGTAGAATTGATGCTTTCGCCCACGCCTCAACTTCTGATCCGCTCCCATAAGCATCGAGTATACCCGTAGTGGTAGACAAGGGTTCAACAATAAAAATGTGGAAAGTCAGTAACTTTTCCTCATTACCCAAATGCCAACCTAATTCCTTCCAGCTTCTCTCAGGAAAAAAGCCGAGGCTGCATGACCCTGTCCAGGCAGAGAGAGCAGACAAAACACAAGCATCAACAAACCAAGGACCTTCTCAGGTGTCCCAAGAACATCGTGTACCGGCGCACCAGCGCTCTCTGCCTTACATTCAGACGGAGCAACGACCTCAGACGGATGTCGATCGTCGTCAGACAACTCAGCCTCCGCCTCGCACCAACCCAGAGGAAGATGCTCAGACGGATACAGATCATCGTCAGACAACCCAACCTCGCACCAAGACAGAGCAGCCGCCTCACGCGGATGCAGATCGTCGTCAGACGACCCAACCTCCGCCTCACACCAAATCAGAGGAACAAGCTCAGACGGATACAGATCATCGTCAGAGAACCCAACCTTGGTCTCGCACCAAGACAGAGCAGCAGCCTCACACGGATGCATATTGTCGTCAGGCAATCCAACCTTTTCCTCACACCAGGACAGAGCAGCCGCCTCACGCGGATGCAGATCGTCGCCAGGCAATCCAACCTTTGCCTCACACCAGAACAGAGCAGCCGTCTCACGCGGATGCAGATCATCGCCAGGCGATCCGACCTCAGACGGATGCCGATCATCATCAGACAGTCCAACCTTTACCTGATACCAAGACGGAGCAGCAGCCGAACAAGGATACAGATCGTCGTCAGGCAATCCAATCTCAGACGAATGCCGATCGTCGTCAGACAATCCGACCTTTGCCTTACACCAAAACAAAGCAACAGCCTCATTCAACAGCCGAAGAAGATCACGCGGCAGATCTTTGCCCACCCCGGACTGGTGCATCACAACAACCCCAGGAAGACACAGATCACCCCCCAACGATCCCCGAACATCCTCAAGTTTGCTACGAACCTGCTGCCTCGGTGAGCATAGAGGACCTGGAAGCAGGGGACATCGTGATAGCGTACGTGCCATAACCTTTGACGGTGACATGTCTGAATCGACATCCTCAAGTGTCATGGGTCCAACAGGCTCTGGCAAGAGCACGGTGAGACAAATAATAACTAGTGAGAGTTGATCACTCATACTCCCTTAGTTTGTACGCCTTGCGACTGGACGTGAAACCCATGGAATTGGCCACAAGTTGACGTCGTTTACAAATAAAGTTATCGCAATCAGATTCCAGGACCAGGAGAGTGGACGACACGTTGTTCTTGTGGATACTCCCGGGTTCGACGACACGTTTATATCCGATCTTGAAATCTTGAATATGATTTCTGATTGGCTCAACTCGAGGTAACGTTTGTTCCTGGCTTATGTTTCTCACATCTGCCATTATTCTCGCAGTTTCAAGAGGGAGAAGATTCTCTCTGGGATCATATACCTCCATCGGATAACAGACAACCGCATGGCCGGTACGCCGCTGAAGAATCTCCGAGTATTCCGCAAGTTGTGCGGACAAGATGCTCTTGATAAAGTATACCTCACTACGACAATGTGGGATGAAGTTGACCCGAATATCGGGGAGCGGAGGTTGGAGGAGCTCAAGACGGACTACTGGAAGTCGATGATTATGCAAGGAGCTCAGGTAGCTCGCTGCAGGAACGACGATGACTCCCCGAACAAGGTTATTCAACACATTCTAGTCCAGGAGGCCGCTCGCGAGGCAGTGCTACTTCGGGAGGGAATGGCCGATTTGAAAAAAGAACTGAAAGAAACGGCAGCCGGGCAAGAACTGTATTCTCAACTGGAGAAGCTCTCCGAGAAACAATTGATGCTCCTACAGAGGATCGGCGAGGAGAGGAAGGCGGCTTCGGATCCGAGCGTGTTAGCGGAGCTTCAGGAAGAGTACAATGACTTGCGAGTGCAAATAGACAACAGATTGCGTCAGATGCAGGAGCTGAAATTGTCACGATTAAAGAGTATTCTTCGTATCCTTTCCTGCATACGAGAATGAAGGTGAGTTGAAGTTAGATACCTTTGCGTTATTTGACGTTCATCCGTCAGCTCCTAGTTGATGTACCAGCCGCACCAAGGACTACAGGTGTTAAACCGCGGCAGTATCAGTTGTATACCTAGTGCAGGACCCGCAAATACGCTACCACCTGACATTTCCCCATATTTAACTATCGGTGAATTACATAATGAGGAGCACAAACTTGGATAAGGGTCAGCGGATTTCTCACGTGTGCTCGGGATCTCAGTCTTGAACCAGTTCCTTCTCGTTCAATGTTCAACACGCAAGGAATATTCTAGGGGAGAGTAAAACGAGGACCACTCCGGCTAGTGAAGTATGCTGCTAACAAGCCCCGTCAATTTCCGACGCTGGGCGCGCACATGGCTTGATTACCACTGGCAGCGATCAAAAAAAGCGTTTACAATCTGTAAAGACAGATTTTGGCCCAGGCGGAGTGGCCAATCTCGCGCCTGCGTGTATTTTCCGCCCATGTTTACTACCCTTCCTCGTTACCTCTAATGCACCTGGCTGCGTCGTCCACCCCGACTGGAAATCGGAGCATGCATTTCCACCAGTCCTCTTTTTCGAAGGACAGTGTCAACTCTGCATCCACAACGCAGGCTATGGGTAGATCCCTTCATCCTACATCAGCACCGCTTCCCTCTCGCTGGCAGCATTCAGTGTTGGCGCGTCCTCGAGTCACCTCCGTCTTGCGGACCCTCATAGAAAGTCCATCATCTCGTATCGTACCGCTATGTCAGGTCATCGTCATAATTCCATTGACGAAAATGACATTGTAATTGCGTAAGTTTTCCTGCAAGTTCGTGGTATCCGGTCGTTGAACCCTCAATTAGAGTAATGGGGATCACCGGGTCGGGTAAGAGTTCAGTAAGTTGTCACCGCGAGGCTGCAACCAAATAAGACTGAGGCGTTCACAGCTCGTCAACATGGCCGCTGACGACATGGTGGTTGCGGTAGCTCGAGTTCCCACACACGAGATGTACGACCCGACAAGTATTGCCATCTAGACGGTCGGACTATTGTCCTCGTAGACACCCTTGGATCCGACAACACAGACCTTGTGGCCTGTAAACTCGTAACTCAACGCAATGCCGCACGTGCCTTTACTTCTCTCATTCGAGGTACTGTACCCCTAGTATGTCTGCCTGCGTCGTCCTTCTAACCGGTAATCAGAATGTGGTTGCTGACCAAGTCTTGACCTCTTCTGAGGAAGGCGAAATCAACTCTGCATCCGCAACCCCGATTGTGGGCAGGTTGGGAGACAATTATTCCTCCGTCTGTAACGCCGCCTCCAACTCAGACCTTGCTGATGCTCGTAGTGCCATATCATACGTCCATCACGATTCTTTCGACAAAAATGACATAGTAATCGCGTAGGTCTTCCGGGAGTTACACTTTGTGTTGCCTAGGTTCATCACGATTTTCGTTAGGGTCATGGGCCTCACAGGGTCAGGGGAGAGTTCGGTGGGTCGTCAAGGTTCTGTACTCTCGATGGCCCTCAGGACATTGTCCTGGTAGACATTCCCGGATTCAACCACACGTATAAACATGATGCGCAGATTCTAGACGCCATAGCCCATTGGCTGAACGAGACGTGAGCGATTTTGGGAGTACGTTGGATCTTTGTCTCACCCGACATCCCAGATACCGGAACAATGACAAGCTTAATGAAAATTTCAGGGACTTCTTTAAGAAATCTGGCCGTATCCAGGGGTTTGTGCGGCTACGATAACATGAAGAATATCGTCATCATCATGACGATGTGGGATGAAGTTCAAAATGAATCCGTTGATTCCAAGAGAGAAGAAGAGCTTCGCTCCGACTTCTGGAAGTCGATGATACGCCACCGTTCATCCACTCCTCGTTTTGGGGGCACGCAAGAATCCGCTTGGGATACCATCAACCGGTTAGACTTGGAAATGTCCCGCCAGAAGCGCACACCACTGCAACTTCAGTGGAAAATGGTTGATCGCGGCTTGCCGCTTGATCAAACAGCGGCAGCGAAAACCTTGTCGCGTTTTTCTGATCGACCTAAAGGAGAGTTCAGAAAAGTCTGGCAGATGCTGCGTCAGTCATCTCGTCCTAGCCAGCCGGTCTAGCTGATGTTCTAGAGAGTCTAAGGTTGTCGTAGTCGTATGATGGCCCGGGGAAATCTTCCCATCATGTAATGACTGTAGTATCCTTCCATTTACACAAACTATCATTCACGTGTATAACGTCCCCAAAGCCTCGTCGTCTCACTATTGCAATAAGAGACGCGGCACGGGATTGAGGATTTTGACCCTAACCAAGGACTTTCTGATGGCGAACAAGGGTAAACCTGCTTTATGGTCACCAGCAGCCAGTGCGGTCCAGGAGTTGTCACCTTAATCTCAAACTGACACGAATGTGGACTTGTCACACCACCTACTACACAGTGTGGAGAGTGACTAGTGACTCGTGATGCCAGCGAACATATAACAAAGCATGGAGCACTAAGCGTGCGACTAATTTAACTCAATCACTCTCTGTAAACGTAGCACTCGATCAGAACTACATAAAAAGTAGACGACGAGCCTGACTTACTGCACGGGATTTTTGTCCAAACAACCACAAGAAAATGCGCCTGGAGAGCGGTATTTTCATCTCCCGCATCTGCTCGAACGTCCTCTGCAGCTGCGCGTCGATCTTGTCGTACTCTTCCTGCAGGCTTTTGGCCAGAGCTGAATCGTTCTGTTGCTTGGCCTCTTCTGCGAGCTCCTTGAGCGTCCTCCGCTGCTCCGAAAGGAGCTTCTGGAGCCGGTTATATATGACCTTGCCCGCCTCCGTCTCGTTCAAGCGCTTCTGCTGTTTGACAAGTTCTTCTTGCAGAAGCAGGTCGTCGCCATCCTTTCCTAGACTCAGAAGGTCTCCCACGATACTCCATGCCGAAGCAGGTGTATTGTAGAACTTGTGCACGGTGGCACCTCCTTCTATCAGGACCCGCCAAAAGTCGCCTGTAAGTTGGGTCTCCCTTTGTCTTGCCGCCGATTGGTCTTTCACTAGGTCCCACATGGTCGTGACTAGGCGCGTTCGGGGGAGGGGTATGTCGCCGCAAAGCCGACCAAACATCTGAAGATTTCTGTGGGTAGAACCGGACATACGATTGTCGGTAATTCTGTGGACGTAAATGATCCCGGCAATTTTGAGTGTGATGCCATTTGGATATCTTGGTATGTTAGTAGAAGGGTTTGGACGCTCAGAATATGACATACTTTTGTGTCAGCCAGTCGGCAATGAGCCTTAAGATTTCTCCGTCTTGCCGATAGGTATCATCGAAGCCAGGAGTGTCGACCACGACGAGACGGA
>JBBPMO010001410.1:0-10179 GCA_038090315.1 Xanthoconium stramineum
CTTGATAAGCCGCCTCCCCGGCGCCACAAGTGGGGTAAGCATATGTGGCAGGTCGCGAGTATTGCGTTGCAAGGATATCAACGCGAGTGTTTGTGCATGAGCGGCAAGCGACACATTGAGAGAGAAAGTAACTGTCCATAAGCTAGTCAATTATGCGTGTGCAGAATTTAGAAATTACAGATTCGTGGGCTTACTCTTCTCGACAAGCCCTCGAGCTTCTTGTAGCTTCTCCCATTCAGGGTTTCATCAAGTAAGTCCTAGTAAGCAGTAAAAGGTATCGCGGACATCGTTGTACTGGTGTAAGAAGGTAATCTGCCAACCTAAGATGTGCGCACACGGGGTGAGACTCCTGAGCTCGCAAGAAGGTCGCAAAGGCCGGATTCTGTGTGGTCGGCTGTGAAAGTGAGGACAGAAAGGTCAATACGCTAGGAAACGCCGTGATGAACGGAGCATATAGAGAAAGATATGGAAAATGTGCGAGAAGCAGGGACGACAGCGCCGCAGCGGGGTATTATTATGATTAGACATCGGCGTGGCCGGGTGGATGTGTCTGGACAACGCTGCAAAGAACGCATGGTGAAAATTCCAGATGCCGACGAAGTTTGAGAAGAGTGTTGTCACTGTTGTGATCTCGTTTCGCGTCAGCAACGGTTTGGACGTATCCAGCGATTGAAGTATAGGTGTTAGAAAATGCTAGCCGAACTGAATCATGTGAAATGGTAGGTAAGTACACACTACACACTAGCTAGCGCTGATTGTGGTGTGAAGATGCTAATTTAGTAGCTACCTTAGAGCGCCTACTATGTAGTCACCAGCTCCGACTCTCGTCGCTAGCTGTTTCACAGATCCCAACACGAATGGCACGGGTACGTTTTTCTCTGGTACTTGATCAGCTCACGAGGTGAAATGACCATAGTCCCTTTTTGAATGTCTCAATGCAACCTTCAACTTCACGAATCACGCAATTCGTGTTGGAGATACTACGATTGGACAACTGTCCGATGTAGGTCTTGAAAGCTCGTGGTTACCCGCCTCCATGCCACCTGGCGTCTCAGGCCAGCTTTAGGAAAACCTGGGCTTCTTTTGTGTCTATGGCCTGCTCGATGGATCCCATCTCCCACCTCCCTGACAGAACTCGAAAAACGGTCTAACTGAACAGTCTCTCAATTTTTCTACTATGCTCATGGAGCCCAGGGGCGCGAGATTCGTTGAGCAAAGGACACTATGTATTGCCTTCAACATAATACTTGACGTGATGGTTGTTATGTGACTTTCTGCCAGTGCCATATCCAGTTTCAGATCGATGTGCCAGGGTCAGCTTTCTATTGTTCGCCCGCGTCTTTGATTTTTCAGTGGCACACGCCCACAGTCCCTATTTAACCGCAGAAGCTGAGTACCTATGTCTCTATCTTCACTGCGCTCATTCCATGTCTCGAACAGTTCTCGAAGAATAAAAGTGATGCAAAACCCAACAACCGACTTTCATGTGCTACTCCCAAATAATCCGTTCGTTCCTCCAAACGGACATCTTTGTTTCATCGATAAACTTTCCCCCGAGCTCCTTTCCTACATCTTCAAGATCGCTTTAGCCGATGAGGGTACTGGGGACGATGAAGACATGCCAGTTGACTATTGGGGGAGCCTCCATTCCGACAGAACGGCCAAGGAAAAGGAAACACTTGATGGCGACCTCGACACGCAAGAAGGGCTTGAAGAACTCGAAAGTGAAAATGAAGAAGGGGATCGTAACGAGACCGGCGACGGCGACGGCTATACTGATGCTACGGGATCCTCTGACCGTTGTGAATCCTATATTCCATTCTCGATTGTCATTTCCCATGTCTGTCGCTACTGGCGCAACGTTGTGTTCTCTATTCCATCTCTCTGGACGAGTCTCTTTGTCAGTCCGAATACCCGTCCACCATACGAGCTCCTTTCGGCGCTGTTGCAGCGGAGTAGACAACTCCCAATAGACATTTACATCAACTACGACCCTCTCGACTACAGATCTGAGGTTGAAGAACCCGACGACGACGACGTCGAGCTACTGTTTTCTATGCTTACTCCTCATATCCATCGCTGGCGCACTGTGGAACTCGCGGTGTCAGATTACTATCACATGCATTGCTTTCTTGAGGCGGTTTCTGGTTCATCCGTTCTCGCGGCACCTCGTCTCACAACTCTTGGACTATATCACAACGACGGAGAGATGGGAGAGTTCGAAAACAGGGCGGATTTGTCGAAGCGTCTGACCCTCTTCGGCGGGCTGGTCCCTTCGCTTACCACGCTGGTCCTTTGGGGAGTGCATGTCGATTGGGATCAGCCATGGATCTCCTCCGCACCCAATCTTACATATCTCTCGCTTGGCTACCATTCAGGAGGTTTTCGTCCATCTTGGGTTCAGTTTGTCACAATTCTGCGTGGTGCTCCTGGCCTCAAGCAACTCACTCTACGTCAGTCAGGGCCCTCTGGAGAACCACCAGAATGGTTCATCGAGCAGATCTCTGGAGGCTCTGCAGATCTCAGTGGTCCCATCCAACTTCTTCAGCTTTCAGACTTTACTCTCTCGGATTACTACTCACCAGCGCACGCGATCGGACTATTCCGCAAGCTCTATCTCCCTGCACTCAAAAAGCTGACTCTAGACCTCGACAATGGAGATTACACCGATTTGGTTCACGAGCTCGTTGGACCGGCTACCTCCCAACTGGCAGCTGAAGAGCAGCCGCGCAGCTTGCTGAATAGGCTTGAAAGTCTTAACATAGAAGAACTTCTCTGCCCCGACGAATATATCGAGACGCTCTACGGCGAGCTTCAGAACCTGACGACTCTCAAGCTCTCGTTGAGGCGCCTTCCTTTACAGTTTCTGTCCATTCTCGGTACGCCTTGCACGTTAGCTGGTCGAGGTGACGTCTGGCTGCCTCGACTCAAGGAACTGCAGGTCTCTGGCGCGTGCGGAAGTAGTCTCCGCGAAACAGTTCAAAAGAGAAAGGAGATGGGAGTGCCGATCAGCGCGCTGTACGTGAGTACTAATTCTCATGTACTCCTGGAAGACGGAGTCTGGTTGAGGGAGAATCTGGAGACGCTCGACTACGGCCTCCCAACTTGAATACCGAAGGAAGGTGTGGTCGAATATGGGCCCATGGATCGACTTTTGACTACAATGTTTGACGAAATACATACCTATTTGCTTATGACTAGTACTAAAAAGAATACCTATACACTGTGTGCCGACAGAGGACGGCATGGATTGATATATTCAATGGGGTGTTTTATATTGTGGTGAGGCGAAAGGAAGAGGAATAATCTATTGACTCAGATCGAGACCAGCGTCGGTGTTCTTGGAGGCGAGAGGACTCGAGCTATGCACAAGCTATTCGCGCGTTGTCCCCGGATGGGCGGGGACAGTGTGGAATGGTACACCGTGAGTCCCTACTAACAGGACAGTTGGATCAACAAGTAATCTATTGAGATCGTGTATGAACTTCCGCTCCGACGAGAAGACGCATCTTCAAAGGCCTGTGTGGGTTTCCACTGCATGCGTCGTTGAAAGCAGTGTCATTTGCATTCAGAACTAGGTCCCTGTCAAGTAAACATCAAGCATGTAGAGACGACCCACAAGTGCATACGGTCCGAACTTTTGAAGACACGTTCTTCAGAGCGTCGATTCACCGCAGGAAAAGAGGGTGAGATCCTCTCTGAAACTGCCCTCCATGCATTAAGTAAGAGAGTGTCGTCGCTGTTAGAGACGACGGCGTCTTTGGTGGAGTCAGCGTGGACAACGTTGGTCACGATGCGTCTAAAGTACGTACGAGTATCGAGAGATCAGCGTATTGATATTAAGATTGTACATGGAACCTGTCAAACCGTCGAGCAGACGCATCTTCAAAGGTCTGTTGGATCCTGATGGGTCCTCATCACGTGCGTCGTGAAAGCGGGACTCCTGGCATTTGTCAGGTATACATCAAACGAAGGTGAAGACGACTCACAGAGAAAGTCCCGAACAAGGGGAACGTATGGAAGACGAGATGCCTTGAATACAATCAGCGTGTATAAAGCTGGTCCTATCGTGTTTCGAACGGCTTGATCATTCAGAACAATGACTCATTGTTCTGAACACGTGCAGGAGACGCCATCCAAACTACCGCATTTTTGAAGCGCATATCTGAGGGCCAAAACTAATTTTTTTATGAAGTACGTAACCACTTGGTAGAGCAACAGATCTTTGAGGAAGGGTAGATTCCGAGCCCGTGAGGTCGGATTGAACCTCCATTCGTGTGTCATCATCAAGTAGTTTGATAGCCCGGAGAATCAGGATGCATAGACGGCTCGTCGCGTGCTTGTGTTGAGACGTCGTGAGTCAGTGTATGGGTACTAACCTTTCCCCTCCGAGTCAGAGAATCCGTCCAGACGACATGTCATACACTGTAGGATATTCCTGGATGTTGAGAGCCGCGCATGTTGTTGATCCTCGCAATCATGAACTAGGATAGTATGGAACCCGGGGAGGGTTAATCCTGCACGTTTCACACCATGTCATGGTGCGACACATGCAGGGTTAACTCTCCCCCCCAGTGGGTCCTAACTCCCAGTGGTTGATTCAGAGGAATGGATTAGCGACACTTCACATGACGACGGAAGTGAAGGGACTCTGGGGCGATGATGGCCAGGGCAAGAAAGCCATCGTCACTCGTCTCCAAAGTTCCAGGATCTGTGCCACACCACTACCACAACGCGGTTGGCAATCTTTAAGTTTGAGAGTGGGGTAGCACCAATTTGTGGCAGGCAAGCCCCTTGGACAGTTTTTATTCCATCGTACCATGAGGGCATTCAATTCAAGATGCGAAATATTATGCAGGCTTTGCGGCCACTCCAAAATAGGTGTTGACAGGTGTTGACACGGGTTCCATGACACGTTGATCTCGGACGATTTCCACGCGACCACAAACACACCAATCAATTGCATTCGAAGGTGCCGCACGTCACTCCGAATCCTGGTGATAACAGCTCCTAAATTTACGACTTTGCTTAGTAATCTGATATCTGACAGCGCATAAAAATGTCTCTTACATATTGTAAGACATCTTTTTATCCCACCTCTAACGCCAGTACTCATCGTACTATTTTGTCGCAAGCTCCCTGAGGCTGGTCTGTACCCGTTCTTTCAAGTTGATCCACCCGCACTCACACGGCTGCCAGGTAATCCTTCAAGTTGTAGAATGAGAACCACGCAGACCCAAAAAGAAGGGAGCCTTCGCGTGCTCCACTCAGACAGCCCTTTCGCTCCTCCGAAAGACGATGCCTGTTTTATCAACAACCTTCCTATCGAGCTCCTTTCCCGTATATTTGGGTTCGGACCCCCGGGAAATAGTAACAGGACCAAGGACGACAATGATGAAGTGATAGGTTGCTGGAAAATGGGAGAAGTACTCGATGATGATGGCGGAGAAGAAGACGGGGAGTGGTCTGACACAACAGGGTCCGAGTGCTCGTCCTCTAATCCCCCTCTCCGAAAAACTCCGTTCGCAGTTTTTGTTTCCCATGTCTGCCGCCATTGGCGCCATGTCGCACTCTCGACTCCATCCCTCTGGACGACGATCGCGTTTCCCCAACTAGCACGTCCCCCGTACAAGCTGCAATCGATGCTATTGGAGCGAAGTCAAGGTCTTCCCGTAGACATCTACGTCCAGGGTCAATTTGACGACAGCAGCAACCGGCTCTCCTCTATGCTCATTCCTGAAATCCACCGCTGGCGCACCATGCACATCTCGGTCTGGAGTTATGATTGCGTGCACGACTTTCTCTGTGCAATCTCAGATCTCTCTATCCCCGCCGCTCCTCGTCTCACCACAGTTGAGCTGTATTACTTCAGGGATATCGACGACGTCGAATATCTCAGCATGTCAAAGCATTTCACCCTCTTCCGTGGGCTGGCCCCCTCGCTCTCCAGGATCGTCGTTTGGGGAGTGTACGTCGATTGGAGTCAACCGTGGATCGCCTCCGCGTCCAATCTCACAGATATTGAGTTTGGTTGTCATCCAGAAGAAGTCCGTCCATCTTGGACTCAAATTTCTACCATCCTGCGCAGCGCTCCTGGCCTCAGGAGACTCTGTCTACGCGTGTCGGCACCCGCTGGAGATCCTGCGCCGACCGCGGCGGACTCCACCGATCCCATTCAACTTCCCCGACTAACGGATCTCATCCTCGCGATTCCTTCACCACCTCAAGTTCTTGCGCTACTCCAAAAACTCTATCTCCCTGCGCTCAGAAATCTGGATCTAGGCTTCGATCCGGATCATGATTGCACCGACCTCGTCCACGAACTCGTCCGACCAGCCATTTCCTCATCTTTCGGTGAAGGGCAACGACTACACAGCTTGCTCAGCGGGCTCGAAAGTCTTAGAATATATAAACTTCCCTGCCACATCGACTGTGTCGAGATGCTCTACAGCGAGCTTGAGAACCTGACGACGCTCAACATTTCATTGGAGGACCTTCCTCCTCGATTTTTGGACATCCTTGGTACGCCGTGTACATTGCCTGGACGGAGCGACGTTTGGTTGCCCCGACTTACGACGTTGTATGTCTCGGGGACGACTGGGAAACTTCTCTGCAATATAGTCCAAAAGAGAAAGGACGCGGGGGTGCCTCTCCGCTCGTTGTACATGGAGCAAGCATGTGAGTTGCTGGAAAGGGATATAACGTGGTTGAGGACGCATGTGAAGACGGTTGGATTTTTCGATGAACTTGAATTAGGGTTCGATTGAAAAGTATACAAGTATACGGGATGGTGTGTACAATCGACACTCATATATAACTCATACCCCTTCGGTGAACTCTAGCACGAATGAGTCAAAACCACACTAGGTACTCAGCAAGTAGTTTGTGGTGCAGACTCTGTTGAGGATAAAGGACGGAAGATTTGTCGCCAAAACCCCCAGAGAACATACGCGTCTACATACATTCAATCGATTAGTTCCATGTTCCAAACTTCAAACGTCTCCACGTTCTCACTGCGTCTGGTACACATCGCACCGCTTCTCCACATACAGCCCACTGAGCGGCATCAAGCAGCTTCATCATTCAAGAGTCATCAAAAAACTCAAACGTCTCCACATTCTCCTTCAACCGCCCCGCCTCCTCCTCATACACCTCACTCCACTTCTCCACATACAGCGCACTGAGGGGCACCCCCGCGTCCTTCCTGTATTTAATGACCTTCTCGAGAGTATACCCGTCCGTCTCGGAGACTCGCAGCGTCTGAAGTCGGGGAAGCCAAACATCGCCTTGTCCGGACAATCTACACGGCGTGCAAAGAATGTCCAGAAACTCCGACGGGACGTTCATGAACCTGATGTTGAGCGACGTCAAGTTCTGGAGTTCGCCATAGAGCGTCTCGGCGCATTCGCTACTACACGGCAGATTCGCCAAGTGTAAATTTTCGAGCCTACTGAGCAGGCTGCGTGGCTGTTCTTGGGATGGAGACAAGGACGTAGCTGGTCTGGCGAGTTCGTGAACCAAGTCGGTGTAATCGCCATTTTCGAAGGTGAGAACTAGATTTTTGAGTGCGGGAAGGTGGAGCTTGCGGAGTAGTCCGATGGCATGCACTTGTGGATGGGACCCGAGGACCAAATCGGTGACTCGGGCAAGATGTACGGGAGCGTTGAGATCTGCGGGACCTCCAGGTATCGGCTCGATGAACCACTCTGAGGGGTCTCCAGAGGGTCCTGACTGGCAAAGGCTGAGCTTTTCGAGGGAAGAAGCACCGCGCAGGATGGCCGTAAACTGAGTCCAAGATGGACGGACGGCTTGTGGGTGAAAGGCGAGATGGAGGACTGTAAGATTGGACGCAGCGGCGATCCATGGTTGATTCCAATCGACGTGCACTCCGTAAAGGATGAGCGTGGTAAGCAACGGCGCTGAACCGCCAAAAAGGGTGGGGTGCTTCGACATGCCGGGATGCTCAACGTCGTCCAAATCTTCCGTATCTTCATGGTAGTGATACAACGCAAGCGTCGTGAGTTGAGGGGCCGCAGGGGTGGAAGGATGAGAGAACGCGTCAAGGAATAAGTCCATGTGATGGTACTTGGAGACCGAGACTTCCATGGTGCGCCAGCGGTGAATGTGGAAAAAGAGCAGCATACCGAATAGGTATATGAGGTCGACGTCGGAAGGTCCTCGATCGACATACTTTTCGTATCCCTCAAGTTGACACTTGACGTAGATATCTACGGGGACGTTTTTACTCCGCTTCAGATGTGTCCATTCAAGCGGATACGGTGCATATGCCACCGGAGTGACGACGATCGTCGTCCAGAGAGATGGCGTGGAGAATGAGATACTGCGCCAGAGGTGGCAAACACAGGAAACGACGATGGGAAACGGGGGAAATGGGTGAGATTCGGTCACGTCGTCAGTTATTTCCTCGTCATCTTCATCATCACCACTGCTTTCCCAAAAGTCGGGCATTATGCCTTGTTCGTCGTCACTTTCGTCATCGTCCTCGAAACCGACCTCGAATATGCGCGAGATGAGCTCGGAAGGGAGCCTGTTGATGTGGCAGACGCCGCCTTTGGGAGGTACGAAGGGGTTGTTTGGGAGGAGTGCATGGAGGTCCTCCTCATCTTTCTCGGACTGTTTGATGGACTGCATTCTCTAAGTACATTGAGTAGGTGCAAACCAGAGGAATAGCTACTTAACTTACCAGCGTCAAGATGCAAGTTGTTTGAACCACGTACACGTGCAGAGAATTCCCATCCCTAAGGAGATTTGCTACGCGCTCGAAATTACCGCGTTATTACCATTATGATGTTTCTTGCATCGCGAGGTTACTTTGATTGAGTTGACACGGGACCATGGCACCGTCATGGCCAGCAGTGTCCGAGGTCTCTCCTATTCACACCAAGTCTGCTGCTCCGGTCCGGGAAGTTCAGCGCCGTGGCAAGCACACCCGCCCGTCTCCCACTTCGTCTGTGTCTAAGCCCGGTCGGCCGTTTTTCACCTTCCCCGCTTCTGTTCGAGCGCGACTGCTCGTCTCCCGTCCCTATCGTCCATTTGAGTGCAAACGCTCGTTTCTCCCTTCCATCTCGTCTTCCGCCTCCGCCGTGTCTATTCCAGCGCAAATGCTCGTCCTCCACCTTGACCGTGTCCATTCGAGCGTGATTGCCCGTCTCCCACCGTGCCCGATTGCTCATCCCCGGCTGTTTATCCGAGCCCGAACGCTTATCCTCCACCCCAACCGTGTCTGCTCGAGTCCGACTGCTCGTCCCTTACTCAGTCGTGTCTACTGGAGGCAGAACGCTCCCAATGGTTCAGGCTCCCTGATCGTTTCCTACCTCCAACTGTGCCCGTTTGAGCGCCAACGCTTGCCTCACTCTGCGCGCTTTTGTGCCCTACTTTGTAAGAATGGTAACGGGCTTTTGTCGTTCCATTCATTTTACTAATCCCTTTGATGGGATTGCCGGCAAAGTAGCTCCTTTCCATTACGTCTCCGTGACATGACAATGTGAGATGACATAGCGGGGAAAAATACACTATTGACTAGCCGAGCAATTCTTCCGATCAACCATGAAACATTTTGTACCACTGAGTTACTGTCTCAGTTAGCACATTGAAGCGATCCGAGGGACTTGAACATACAAACACGCCACTGCAAGAACCTGGATATGGTTTGCGAGCAGGTCGACACATTAATTATTGAAGCGAACGTGAAGCAACCGCCGCCAGGTCGTGAACGTTTCATGGAACTCCATTGACGCAATGTTACTTGGCAAGTATCTCTGCTGGTTAAAATGTTGACTGCCCAGTTACCGTCCGGAATTACAACTACCGTCGCTTCAACTTATAACCTTCAGACCACGGCGACATGGTATCGCGGCGTCGCTGTGCTATGCAATAAACATTCTTTCTCGTACATCGTAAAATACAAGAGTCATCGATCCATGAATAGTATGGTAAAATTGATAGGCGGTATCCAAGATAGCGTACAGTTCGGGAACGACATGATCGGACAAACAGCAGCCAAACAGCAAAGAAGACGAAACAGGTTGACAACAAAGCGATGAAGGGACAACGACGTACGTGTAAAGAACAAGGTGATAGACGGGCCATACCATGTCCATGTCACAATACCTCCACGACTCCAGTACGAACATCCCTGGCGAAGTTGATCTGACGGTC
>JBBPMO010001411.1:0-10173 GCA_038090315.1 Xanthoconium stramineum
ACCTGAAGAGAAATGCACAGGGAATAGCTAATGTCTTTGAGTATCCGTCATTGCGAATGCGAAGGCTAGCCTACATGATGTAGTACTTCCACCCTTATCCGACCCCGGTGCTGTCATCAGTCACAACTCAGGTAAGTCGAGTAGAAGACGCACCCATGGACTCCATGCCAATAGGATCTATGAAGCGGGCAATAAATGCCGCGGTACGGCTCCACCATTGGTATATGGTAATACCCCTAGCTCGAGCATGGAAAGGGAAAAGCTCGACCAAGAAAGCTAGCCGCTTCGTGTACTTCTCGATAACACAGACATCCTAAGACTCACTATATCTCAAAGCACTGAATCCCATGTTATAAGCCGGACTATAGAGAAATATGGAGCTATGGGAATATGGTGAGAAGGGGAACATCCCGATGATCAACAATACTCACACCAACACCACTTGAGAGGAAACCAGGTCGTGGGTCAGCGCATATTGTGCACTGGCTATGGTCCAAGCGACAAAGATAACTAAGAGAGAGATAACACATGCCTCAAGGACGGCTTAGCACCATGGTATCGAGAGCGGGACCACAGAGTACCCACTAAGTACACACTGCGACGCAGAAGTCGGGGTACTGTGAACACAAAGAATGTGCTGTTGACAAGGCTCCATCCAGTCTTAGCAAGGTTCACAATATTCTTCGTCCGATTATCGTGGACGCCAATGGTGTCTAAGACCGGCGCAAGATATTGTCTGCCAGTGTGATAAGCCCTGCGGACAGTCTAACAAATAGCAATGCTTACGAAACCAAACTAAGTCCACACCACTGAGCAGACACGGCGAGGACAGACGCGATGATAACCCGCTTGCGCATTCCCGGGGTTGAAAACACACCCTTTGGGTTCATTTGAGCAAGTTTCAGTTCTGCTTCTAGGGTCTCCTTGATCTGAGCATACTCGGCGATGATGAATTCCGAGGTCTCGTCGTCCTCTGCATGATACTTCACCAGAACGGCATGAGCTTCGTCCCCTCTTCCCATTGATACTAGCCAACGGGGAGACTCTGGGAGGAACGAGATGAATGTGACTTGAAGCAGACTTGGAATCACTTGAAGGAGCGATGGTATTCTCCATCCCCAGTTACTAGTCATGGTGAACGTCCCGAGGGTCACCGCGGCAGCGGCAACAGCACCTAAGAAGGGTCAGCTTAAAGGCTCCCGTAGACGATCACCACTTCAATTCACCGAGATCGTAAGCGCCAATAAAAAGGCATCCCATGACCGCCCGTTCCTTGGGATGGGAGAGTTCTTCATATACTTCAATAGCTAATACGAAAGTTCAGATAATATTGCCGCACCTCCAATCAGAGAAGAAGCAGCCACGAGGCTAAAGACATTCGCAAATCCGAGGATAAAACGACCAAGGACAAACATCGTGACTATTGGGTTCAAGATGAAAAGTGTCCTCAGGCTTAAGGGTGGTCTTTCACTTACAGTTTAGTGCAGACCCTTGAAGAATGCTCCCTACTGTTGAAATCACGGCTCCTATAAATATCGAGTATCGCCTTCCGAGCTTATCGACGACAAAAGGGACAAACGGAACAGCAGCGATACAACCTAAAGGATACACGGCCGACATGAGGCCCAGTGAGGCGGAACGGGGATGGCCGTAATCTGTCACCCGGGTCAATCGATTCTGACAATAACCAATCGAACAACTTACACTCGAGCCACGAAGGCACAGCTTGTAGGCCATTCATCATGGACACGTCAAACCTTACTCCGCGTCAGTGCTTCAACATCGAATATAATGCAAATACTTGCCCACTCGTCATCTCCACTCCAATGCATGTCGGCGCCATCAAGAAATACAAGAGTCGAAGATTGGGTTTGCGGTACCAGGGAACCTTGTCTTGCTCAGCAAGCCGAGAGACAATTCTGTCGTTGCTTTCTATTCCAACATGGCGTCCTACAGGTTGCCCACCTCTCCTCAGGTCCATTTCAATAGCGGCCCTCCTACTCGCAGAGGATGTGATGGGAGCAGTCCTACCGTGGCTCTGGTTGAGAGGCACGAATGCCGTATCATCCAGGTCGGGGTCTTGCGAAGGTGTTGGCTATGTGTTTTGTCTGGGCCTCGATGAGGCGCGTCCTGTACGCACTAGGTACTAGTAGGAATGCCTATCAGGCCCAACACACCCTTTTCGAGCGAGCTTGTTCCCGCAGAAAACCTATTCCTGTCAACGATCACAATCCCAAGATCTCGTGATCATTCCCTCCTTTACCCACCTGTTGATGGATTTGTCGACGCGTGAGTCACATCGTGAGAGGGTGTGGCGGCACCACATGTCCGCCTCTGACCCATTCGTATACCATGTTTTGGCCACGGTCTGTATGAAATTCCAGAGTTTCCCTCGTGTCATGAAAGGTTGTCGTACGTGTCGTAGGTTTTCTGACTGGACTAGTCGCCTCCGGAGTGCTGCGTACGTGCTGATTGCCAACAGCACTAGTGTTGAGAGTTTGGGAGCCATGTCGCAGACTTTCAAGTTAATTCCGACTGTCCCACGATATGGTGTCGCGGCGGCGTGACAGTGGCCATCTTTTGTATCTCGACGAGAAAAGCAAGGCTGATTTCATTCTACTTCATAGTGTCAAGAAATACTTCAAACATCATGATAAAGTTGTCCGTAAGTGTAGCGTGAATTGTTATGGAAAATCGCTAGCTGTGGGGAGTGACTGACACCGTGATAAGGATAGTACACGATTTCATCTATCATTTATCCAGCGAGGAACGCCTGCCTAAGATATGTCGGTAGCCAGCTTCAGTTACATCTAGTGCGAAGAGCTCCCTCAAAGCCTCAACTCTATCCGCTTCGCTCTCCAGAGTTCGCATCACGGAATCGCGGCCCCCAATGTAGCGTTTCACGGTATTCCCGAATAGGATGTATTCACAGACAAAGGTTTTGCGTTCATCCTCAGAATATTGCGCGAATTCTTCGGCAGCTTCTGCCAATCCCTCTTGATCAAGTTCCTCGACGAAGAGGTGTCGGACGACGAGGACGTAATCCTGAAGGAAGTAGCCCGGTTTGTTACAGACCAGAAAAGAATAGGCTTCCGCGTCCTCTGGGAAACATTCGTTTTCCGTGAAAGTAACGAGAACACGCCAAGGTGCAGGCGTATCAGTGTTGTAGTTAGGGGTTTGATACTCTAAGTTCCAGTGGAAGTCTCCTCGGTCCGACGCAGATGATGGGTCTATCGAGTGAGAGGTCATGGGTTGAAATTTGGGGGACTAGCACGAAGGAAACTAACCCAAGCTGGAAGAGGGATGCGGGCGTCTTGTCAACCTATGTCTTTCATAAGGCGATGCGCCAATGACAGTATTGTCCTCTCTGTCAGAGAGCAGGATAGGCCGTAATGGAGTCCGTAATCCGAACCATGGATCAACGACGTAAGTCTGGTTGTTCTGGTCGCTCTCTAATGGGAACGGTTGGACGAAGAGAACCGCATGATTCGGAATTGTCAGGCGTGGTACAGAAGTTTCACTGAAGACCTCGTTGACCCGTGCGGATCCAGCATAAGCCCTACATATTCAAGAAGTCCAGTCAAAAATGAGATGGTACTGAATGGCTTAGGAGATACCTGTAGCCTAGGCCACGGAGGACCTGGAGAAATATGGTAGCGTGACCGAAGCAATACGAGCCCTTCCTTTCCAGTACGAACCGCTTGAATGTCCCTTCTGGCGTGATGTCCACCTGCTGGTTGGATGTGCTGGTGCGATCGGGTGTCAGATGGTAGGACAGGAAAATCAACCCTCGGAGTCTCACTAATGCATTTCGGTATTCTCCATAGGGAAAGCTAGGAGGTGTAATGGTACCAAACGTTCAAGGTTTTCGAAACTGGGCGGAAAGGTCGTTGCGTTATATTGCGGAAGACCAATTCTGGCGAGATATTGCGTGATCTGGGAGGCCGTGTAGAGCGATGGGAGGGGGGTGATGATGGCGCTGTCGCGCAGTGTGCCATCGATTCTCATCTTCAGCGTAATAGGCTGGCCAATCAAGATGGTGAATTTCTTTGTGTTTTCTAAGCGGAGAGCTTGTGCGGTGCTTCGTCACACTTCATGAACAAAGTTGAAATACTTGATGCACATTCTTATCGTCGTGGGTATTTGTGCGGACGTTGGATCTAGATTTGACTGGAGTGAGTGACGAGAAACGACATCCATATTCAATCCGAGGACAAAGCTTGCTCGGGAGCTTATCCAGGGAGAGAAAAGAATACTTGTATTCATGTCTCCAAAACCAGATCAAACCCGCATAAATCCCCAATCATGATGTCATGCAGCGCTAAGTTGTGCGATGGAAGTCTACTTCTCGGATCCCTTTAAATTAGGTGGTTCCTGCTGAGCGCAAATTAACTGTTAGCCAACGGATACTTGATGCGAACAACACAACAAATAGAACTCCCAAAAGGAATTGGGTGGTCAACGTCATGTAACGTCCAGTACCGGCTGTTGAATGGTTGCAACGGCAGTGGCGTTCAAACGTGCATCCAAAGACGCGTGGATCCTCTCTGTGGTTCTTGAGATCTCGTCACAATACTCTTGGAATTTCCAAAAAGAAGTGCTCGAGCGTGAACAACTGCATCGAGTGGCCAGTGCCAAATTGCTCCGCCCAAAGTCTGGCTTTCGTAAAAGCATCTTCAGCTTCTTTTCCGAGACAATTGCGTAGAAGTGTAGCGAAGAAGTGAAATCCATTTTCGGGACTGGCCACTGTATATCGATATGAGCCTTCGTTCCATGGGTTGAATGTGGAAGTCACTTATTCGTCGCACAGGACACAGTCTGTTGGTTCTTCAAGTTGTCTCGAGCATAGTGGGTTGGCCAATCAAGATGGGGGGTAGTTGGCTTTTCTAAGCGGAGAGCTTTTGTAGTGCTTCATCACACTGTAACGTTTCTTGAAGCCATACAGATCCTGAGTCGAGATATCGCGAGTGTTACCCGACGAGAGAGTGAGGAGGAACGCGGGTAGGATCCGACGTAGCCGAGAGAGTCTGCGGATGAACGCGACTAATATGGAAGTCTGCGGGTGGATGCGACTGAGCAGGAGTCTGCGGGCATGCGCGACTGAGCCCGGGAGTCAGCAGATGGACACGACTTGATAGATGTTGTCGGCGACGAGCGCAACAGGTTGTACGAGTCTGCAGTGTATGCGATGAGGTACACGAGTCAGCAGCGAGTGCGACGACAGTAATGATGTGGTTCTTGCAAAAAGCTAAGGTAAGAAGTAATGCTGTGCTCTACTCTCTGCTAATTCTACGATGGCGGCCGACATATTCATTACTACTGTACTCATATTGTATCTGTCCGTTACACACACCTCATGAACAAAGTTGAAATGCTTGATGCATATTCTTATTGTCGTGTTTTGGATCTGGTTGTGAGCTCAAATAGGTGACAAAAACAGACCTCTGCATTCAATCCGCGGAATGAAGGCTCATATCGGTAAGCGGAGTTTATCAGACAGAGAATGACTGTGCCCACAATTATAACTCTCCAACCATGATGCATGACGGAAGAAGTATGAACGGATGTAGGGCTCGAACTTTGTTCTTGATCGCCATGCACCTCGGATGCAGATGGCGTACTTCTGCTTCATTCTCATCTGCCAAGGCCACAAACACACCCGCACGAATTCCCTGTAGCCGACTTCAGTTCCCAGCTTAACCAGCCGAACCATAACAACCAGCCGAACCACAATAGGGCATCCCCTGCGCGGATTTAAGTTAGATGTGACAATAAGACTTTTGGAGGACGTGTGTCTGCCACTGTCTGGCGCTTTCCGCCGGACTCCGACGGAGTCCATTGAGGTTCTATGATAGCTACTACACCATCTGTTGTGAGAAGCAAAGAGCCCCACTTGACAACCTCGTAACCACAACCTCTTCTCGAAGCATTTATGCTTGTTGATGTGTTCTAATCTGATAGCTCGACAACAGCAACTTAATGGACCTTGTCGAACTCCGGCGGACCGCGCCGGAAGTTTCAAATCCCACACTCCCTGGACCGAAATAAGACTTTTGTTAAATTAAATTCCTGATGCACGGAGCAAAGTTGGCCCCATCATATTGTACTAGGTCACCACCCCGTACCCATCAAAACGTTTAGTAATTCAATGCCACATTGTTACGGGGCGGTAAAGACGTCATGCAGAAAGTGTATGACCCTGGTCGAAGAGGTGCGGAGTTGATATGCAAGTAAATGAATCTCGGACGAGGAAAATGTTCGTCAAAAGGAGGACATAAGTTTAGGTAAGTGGGGATAGTGGGACGCTGAGCGACTCGGCCCGGGACCAAGTTGGGTTAGTACCAGAGTCATTGAGAGTAGTGGACATCATGGATGCTATATAACTCCAATGGCTTGACTGGTATGGCAAGGACACTTGCCAGCCATGGTCCTCCCGCTTCTGCTGTCTGACCAGAACACTCCAGTGCGTTACAGGGACCTTGGTCGCACAGTGCTACAATGTCTTCATGTAGTCCACTCCATGGAACGAGCACTTTCTATCTTTCACTCTGCCTTGACATATGGCGACTTTGAAGGCTCTTTGCCTCCCCCAGGGTCACCTTTGCACCTTCTTTCGTCATTCGATGCGCACGTTGGCGACTGCGCCTGCCAAGCACGAGCGCAGATGCTTTGGGAGCTTGTCGCGCTTTATAGCACTCCAGATAACAAGTGTATCCTTGAAAGCACCATTACCCTGCTGGAGCAACTTAGAGTCAATGCCGCTTTGCTTCTCAGGGAAGTCGAGCAAAGTTACGGGAAGTCGCGCAACCCCAAGTTGAATGACCTTGTCACGCACTTGGCGATCAGGGACCGCATCTATTTTACATCGTTTCTGACCTTTGCTGCCTCCCGCAGCAGTGTACCTGCTTCAGGCGCGCCATTTCGAGGTACTTGCCATCGCCCATCAGTGATATGGATCACTGCTAACCCTTATCCACTAACAGAGCCACAAACCGAACGCCTGACTAGGTCCACCCGCAGACACCGAGACATTACGGTCAATACAGACTGGAACCCTCGTGACTTGCTGGCCCTCACTCGATTTTTGACGATGTGCTACCTCTTGTCGGAACGTAAAGTCGCGACCGTCGAGGCTGGCCCGCCAACTCGATTGAGGGTTCGTGTCGACCTTTTATCAGTGTATGAGAAGAATGCCCAGGAACTCGAAGCTCTACAAATGATGGGGCAAGCACCATCTTATCGTTTCAAAGCAGAAGACGGGGTTGCGGGAATGAACCGACAATGCGAAGCAATGCAAGTTTACCTCTCGAGGGTTGCCGCAGACTGGGCGAAGCAAACGGCCACTAGGACGGGTGACAAAACCCGGGCCCTCTGGTCCAGGTATGGCTCCTCCTTCACGATAGCTGCCATCCATTCAAGTTTGTCGTAGTTTCCCTGACAGCGAGGGATTTGTGGCAGTCAATGATCGGCGTATCTCCTGTGTGCCCTCATACGTGTCTATGCTGCTCGTACGTGCTGCATGGGTGACGATGGATATACCTATATTTGCTGTGGTGCAACATTTTTGTCCCCATGGAGGTAAGCTTGTGTTCCATTTTACGACTGCAACGTTAACAAATTGGTGGTTGGGGTCGGTGCAGTCTATCGCAATATCTATTGTCGCATTGTTAAAAATCCCATGGCGAGGATCGAAGCCTCGAGAGACTCACTTTACGGAATAGGCGAGGATGATTGGTTCAAGACCGAGGTTCTCTCACTCGACCAGGTAATCTCGTCGCCTTGGGGAAGAACACCACATGTGATCATGGTTGGGATGTCTGGACAAGGGACAATTGAGGATTTTCGATGCCACCTTCTTAACAGCAAACAAGGATGGCAGCCGCCCCACCATGTGCCCAAGTGCTGCCACGAGATTGATGATCGTATACTCCGCATCAAGCGCACCAATATCACTCGGCTGCTTGCACATTTCTTTGCTCAGCACGAACAGTTCCCCTTCACTTTTCCCGGTCTCGAAGATGGATTTCACCGAGTCGCTACACTTCTTCGCAATTGTCTCGGGAAAGAAGCTGAAGATGCTTTTACGACAGCTAGACTTGGGGCGGAGCAATTTGGCACCGGCCCCTCAATGCAGTCGTTCACGCTTGAGCACTTCTTTCTGGAGTTTCCAAGAGTATTGGGAGAAGATCTCAAGGACCACGGAGAGGACCCACGCGTTTTTGGATGCACGTTTGAACTTCGCGGCCGTCGCGGCCGTTCAGCAGCAACGGATTCAGGGTAATCTGGATTAGAGCGGGTCGGTGGAAGCACTAAACGTTGCATGACGTTGACTACCTAGCTCTGAGACGGACTCCTTTTCACTGAGTTACTACCTCTTATGTATTCTTTTGGGACTCGTCTGATGTAAATTAGCCGTTGTATAGGCAAACCAGACCACCGCAGTTTCTTCCAAACGAAGTCATCAGCATACAAACTATTTGCTGTGTACGTACTAGCTCGTGTCACGGTTTATGGTACCCAGTGATGTTCCGTGGCGTCGAGGGCACGTCTGCAAACACCGTTACCACTCCCATCCCCCCAGATCGGTGTAAAATACAGAGTGACTGACTTGGCAAGTGACGATGAGTTGATCAATGGTGTGCCCGGCGGCCCTCTGCTTGATTCAGTTCAGAATATGCATATTTCTACAGCTCTTTGTCATGGCAAACGCGATGGAAAAAGGTATATCCGCCCGACCCAACTGGATATTTCTCAATCCGAGTCAGCTGGCGGGGTGTTGCGTGGTCTCCCGCCTACCTTGTGACTTGCATCTCGGACAAATCACGGACTTCCAGAATAAAACCTCACTCCTTCGTGTGTGAAACCATTTCTGCAGCCTCCGCGAATCTTGGCATCACCACACGCTCGAAAGGCAGTGGAAGTCTGTATTACATATTACTGATCACGACAGGAAAAAGCGAGAGACAGGAACTTACATGTTCATCCCATCCTCAACGGCCGTATACCGTACCGATTATGAACCAAACCGTTGTGAGAGAATCATAATGTTAAAACGGTACATCCGGGCATACACAAAAAGAACAAAAAAATACTATATCATTGAAGGAAAACAACACGCGTAAGAAATCGAGAACCAATCAACAATGGTATATATCCCTCGTAATGTCAGATTCGGACGTAGCCCATTGTTGTTCGTGTCCGCTCTGCGTCCGAGTCCGTGGGGTTTACAAGGATATGGTAGATGAAGGGTAGTATGAGGGAATGTGAAGGTGAGCCCGTGAGGATCGCAAGTCAGACTTGCCTAGACGAAGTATCTTGGTGCTCAGTACTCAGTAACGTAGGTCGCAGAGGGCTAGTGTTTCTTTGTGAGCTCACCCTCTTTCTTGATGAAATGAAAATGCATGCTCACGCATATTAGCAGAGCCAGGATGTAGATGTGGTGATAGAGCACCGAGAGCAAACTTGATACTAGTCTATCGTCAAAGTAACTGACCTATAATGAGCGATAGTTATTCCCTGTTGCGCAGGAAACACCCTGCGGATATGCACTTCCGAGTCAACGAATGTCACAGAAGGATCAAACGCCAAGCATGCTTGGAACGCGTCATACTGTGACAAACAATAGGATGGTGACTGAGTGGATGTGCGTGGCGAGTGTACATCGTGTACATCCATTGCCCGTGTTCCAAGTACTAGTGCACGAACATGTTTTGTTTCCAGATGACAAAGAAAACATTGACGCGACTAACCGTCCATGTAGCACGTGGTAAATCCCAATCGGAATCGTCTCGCATGAACCACCTTGAACATTTCGCTAATATACGGATATGCGTTATGCACGCTACAACTTAACATGCCCCATAGACTCAATGGATTTCTTTTCAATCATCCTCCATAGCCGCGAGAGGTAGCTGTCTCCCCACGTTCTAGCAGCCCCTCGAGTTCGGAATTTATGAGGACCTCATGATCATCCTCAAACACTAGCAACGCATCAGCGACGGAGGATGTTTGTATGTTGGCACTTACAGAAAGCCAACTCTTCAAGTGTCCGCCCGGACGTCTCCGGAAGCATGAAGTAAATGAATACAACCTGAAGAGAAATGCACAGGGAATAGCTAATGTCTTTGAGTATCCGTCATTGCGAATGCGAAGGCTAGCCTACATGATGTAGTA
>JBBPMO010001412.1:0-10172 GCA_038090315.1 Xanthoconium stramineum
GATCTACTCCTCCTGGCACATGGACGACTTCTCGTGGGGTGCGACACGTATTGTTCTGGGAGAGTCAGGCAAAAAGATTGTTGTTCATGTACGTTGGCCCCGTTTAATGACTTGAATGACTGACGCTAACATGACGCTCAATAGGACGAAGGCAAGTTTGATCCCCGCGCGATTCCCCTGAAGACTTGGAACGACTATGAGAACGAGCTATGGGACAAGGAGTCAACTCACTCGATCAGTTCCTGGGTTCCTCATCAACACAAGGAAGGTTATGCTGAATCACACACTGCATCGCTGTGCGGACATGAAACATTCTATGAACCTCGTGCCCAATCTCCTGCCCTGTCAGAACAATTCGGCGTGTTGCCTGTAGGATACCAGTCTGGCTGTGGCACGCCAATGTCGCAACTCCGCCCGTTGAGCAAGGCTGGCATGTTGTATGCCTCACATTCGACTGGAGGACTGGGCTCTCGACCAGCGACCAACTACTTTGACCTGCCATCCGTGCAGAGTTCCATGGATTTTGGTACGGGTGCACCTAGCGATGCGGATCTGGAGCGGAGTGGAGAGGAGATTTTACGGACAGCAGATCTGAACACAGTGACAAAGCGGGAGATTAGAAGTGTGCTTGAGGAGCGGTTCAGGATGGACCTCATGGCGAGGAAGGCGACCATCAACTCTGCGATCGATAGGGTCCTGTTGAGCCACTCTTGAAGGGCTACCCAACAATGTGCCCTCTGCTTTGGAAGAGGTATAGGCTTGGACGTATAGAATGGACTTGGTTGGATGATGGATCTAGCATACGGGTTACCCTCGCTGACACTTTTTCTCTCTCGCATTATCATATCCTCTCTTGGATGATCAGTCGTTGATTCCAAACGTATGGCTACGTCTTTTTTTCTATTTCTTTGCACCAGCTGGACGCTTTAATATACGCTGCTACCTACTCCGCTCCAAGTTATACATACATGGGTGTGCGGAACCTAACCCCAATATGGTGTCAGCAGGAATCACATGACCCAATCCAATTGATGATACTTACACACCGTCATGTGTGTTCCTTGGTTCGGCTGTAAATTTTCAGTCTGCACCATCCGTTCTCCAAACAATGTTGGACTCTCAGATCGTTACTGCCAGAATATCCCAGCACTCCAAATACTACTTCCCTGATCCAGAGTGCCATATTTTCCGTGTGCGTAATGATAACAATCTGCGCTGTGACCACCACTGACCTTGGGTAATTTGATGCAGGTCCAAAATGTCCTGTACCGGCTTTCCATGGCAAATTTGTGCCAACATTCTCAGGTCTTAGCTGACATGTTCAACACGGGCAAAGAAAGTGCTGCAAGCGAGGGCAAAAGCGATGATAACCCAATTGAAATCCCTCACCTGCTGCCATCGACATTCAATCTCTTCATCGAACATCATTTTGGGTTGTAGGTTATTTTCTCTTTCCTATCCATTGCTACTGACTTTAAACTACCTCGTCAACAGTCCTCACATAGAATCTAGGTATTCCAAGGAGGAACTCGAAGTGTTCCTCGCTTTCTGCAACAAATTTGAATGTGAAGTAACAAAAGACTTTGTGGCTCGTTGACTTGAAGCTGCCAGATACCGATTCCACCCTGCAGAGCTCCTCAATCTTGCAACCACTTATCAGCTCCCTATGTTGTTTCGCCAGGCATTTCGTGACCTCATCAACCTTTCACTCACTCAACTCTCAAAGGCACACCGCTCGCTGATCAGCTCCGACCTCTTCATGAGCTTGGCACTCGCCAAAGCTGTTCTGGATGAACATTGTCGAATCATTGCCGCTGAAGAGCCTCATATCCTCAAGCATGCCGACAACTGTCAAGATCCAACGGCTTGTGAAGTAGATTGGCACGGAGTGTGGTGGAATGGAATGGGTCACTATCTTCTCAATGGGCGAAATCCCCAGCCATATGACGAGGCAGTCAGGCGATTCAGATTAGAGGCAGAGTTTGGTCGTATGGGTAAAGGTTGCAAAGAAAAAATGTTTCGACTAATGGACGATGGTACTGCGTTCAGGCATGCTGACATTTTCATTGATGAATTTTGCAATCGCCTCGTCATGGAATTGCATCTCTCCTAGTATCTAAATTGTAACTATGCATAATTGCCGTTACAACACAATGCTAGGTCTTGGGGTCTTGCCTTAGCTTCAGGACACACAAACACAATGAGACAAGGTATTGTGTGCAAATGTAATTATCAGGGTTCGGACTACACAGAATGCAGTAAAGAAACAGTAAGCTGCAGTGTAGATGATGCGGAATGCGGCGAAAAGATAATAAATTGTGGCGCAAATGACACGGAACGTGGCGAAGATGACGTGGAATGCAGTGAAAACATAGTAAATCGCGGCGCAAGTGGCACAGAAAGCGGCGAGAAAGATGCGGAACGTGGTATGATTAAATGTGCATTTGTAGCGCCATAGCAACCAGTAAAGCTACTGCGTTTGGCTGTGCGTGGCCTTTCTGACTCCGCATGCTCTCACATGCTGCTTTGGCTTGTTCAGCTCCCACTCAACCAACTCCTCGTACATTCAACCCATCCCCCGCAGGCTGTGGCACTATGAACCCACAGAATACATCGAAGAGCACCGTTAGGTGTGTTTGGTTATCGTCTTGATTTCGTAGAGTATGCTCAATGTGAGTCTTAGGGCAAAAGCTATCACTGTCAAAGGTAGGTTATGCGACAATATGTTCTCCTGTAGATAATTGACCTTTCTCTTCAGAAATCAAACTCTATACCACAGCACCACGCAAAATCGGTCCGGCAAAGCAATACTATGTCACATTTTCCGTAGGCAATACCACGAAGTCGACGAAGAGCGCCAAGGAAGGAAAGGATCGCACCTCTTGGGACAATACCCTCTATTTGTGAGTACACGTCCTTTGTGTTATGCCAGGACATTCAAGAATAATGCTGTCAGTGACGTGGACGATAATTCCGATCTCCTCGTAAACGTCTACCAGAAGCACCGCATCGGAAAGGACAAGCTGGTCATCGATAGTAGCATCGCTCAAGTATCGGGGAAATTGCAAGATGGAGGTACGAAAAGTAGCACAAGACATGTTCTACTGATGCGATGTCACCCAAGTGCTCGAACACACTCTGCGCAACGATAACTCCAACCGTTTCGAAGTCACCCTCAAGTTCACTTTGGTCGCCCCGCCGCGCAAAGACGTCAATGCAGAGGAACTTCAGGCTATAGATGCCGTCGCTACAGCTAGCCAAGCGGTTGTCCCTCTTGGCGCCACCCCGACTGCCGTTGGGGTCTTGAACCTAGCTGCCGTTGGGGTCTTGAACCTAGCAGTCGATACTAGCCAGAAGGTTGTAACCGAGATACAGACGTTCGACAGCACGTGGGGCGTTCTGTTGAAGAGAATGGAGCTATTTAACAAGATTGTCACCGATATCGCCCAGGTATTTCGTGCTCAGTGTCTCGACCACTTCATGGTTTAAACGTTGCACAGATTCACCCGTACACGTCACTGGCCTGGTCTGTCATATCAGCTGCGACTCAGGTCGGTCGGCTGCTCCGTCCTCGGATTATCACTGATGACCAGTCATGTTTCGTACAGGTCCTCGTAAATCAGCAAGATCATGACAATCGGATCATTCGTTTAGCGGGAACAATGTGCGACATCTTTGCGTTCGTTCACGACGCCGAACCTTTGAAGGCGATCGAGGCGCACATCGACACCATCACTCTTCTCATCAAGCAGGTGACCGAGTGCGGATACTTCATCACCGAGTATGCCAAGCGAAAGAACTTCTGTCAGTCACCACTGCCCTTTTAGCGACCACGACTCATTCCTCTCTAGGGATTCGGACAGCAAAATACCTTATTTCTGACATCGATACAACAATCATGAATTACGAGAGCAAACTCCGAGAACTCAAGACCGCATTCCTGGAGGGAGTTGCAGTACAGACAGAGATCACCGTCGTTCGGGTGATGAACGTTGTTCAACACACCGGTAGGTTCCAGGCTTTGAAACTTCAGTCAGATGTTCATGGTCCTGGAATACAGCGGAAGCAATTGTCCTTGATGATATGCCGTACGCGGGCGGTGCCAGGTTTGAGCTAGAGAAAGGATGTCTACCGGGGACGCGCGAGTCTTTGCTCGCTGAGATCTGCGACACCCTCAACAATCCCGATGACAACGCGCCACGTGTATGCTTTCTGACTGGGGTCGCTGGATCGGGCAAGTCTGCAGTTGCTCATTCGATCGCTCGACTATATGACGAGCAAGGCCGGCTGGGCTCGTCGTACTGCTTCTCCAGTGCCGACGTTGCCAATCGTAACCCCAAAAACCTATTCAGTACTATCGCGCGCGGCCTCTCCGACCATGATTCCCAGTACAAGTCTGCGCTCTGGCGGATCGTGAAGGACAACCGAGAACTTCGGACATCACAATCACCCTTGGAGCAAGTCGAGAAGCTCGTCATCGCACCCAGAAGGGACCTCGATGCCGTCGGACCCTTAGTGATTGTGATTGATGCACTCGACGAAAGTGGCAATCGGGGCGGTCGCCGACTGCTTCTACGCGCTATCTCCGATAAGATCGCCAAAGATTCCCTTCCAGCTAACCTTCGCTTCCTCATCACTGCTCGTCCAGAAGACGATATCCTCGCCGCACTTCCGCCTGGTCCTCATATTGTCTGGAAACAAATGAGCGACATTCCCCAGGAGACTGTTGATGAAGATATCGGCAAGTTCGTCCGTCACTCGCTTCACCAATATGCAGAACTCGAATCTTCTTGGCCGGACGGGGAGTGGTGTCGACTCCTTGTCCATCACTCTCAACAGCTCTTCCAGTGGGCATCCACTGCATGTAATTTCATTGAAGGGGAAGGAGCTATCGGACTCAACCCACGCAAGCGGCTAAGCAAACTCTTGGAAGCCGCCAACGCTGGCGGTGGCCACTCGTTGGACGTATTGTACAAGACGATTTTAAGCCAGTTATTTGTCTTAGATGATACTCAATCGGAGTTCCGAACCGTCATGGCTATTGTCCTTTCCCTCCATGAGCCATTGTCTCTTACTTCCCTTTCTGCACTCCTTGGAGGAGATGCTGATATTCGCGCGATAATCAAGCCTATGGGATCATTGCTGGATGGAGTACTTGATGAAGAGAAGCCAATTCGACCCCTCCATACCTCTTTCCGTGACTTTTTGCTGGACAAAGCACGCAGTTCGGCATTCCATGTCCAAATTCTACCCGAGGATTCCCTCCACCTTGGACGAGCACTGCTTGTGTGCATGCGAAGCAGTCTTAAGTTCAATGTCTGTGACCTCAAAGACTCCCGGATCCGAAACACCGCCATCCCTGATCTACCAACCCGAGTTAACAAGGCCATTCCACCCCATCTGTCATACTCATGTCAATACTGGATGTACCACCTGCAACACACTGACTGTACCCCTGACTTGCTGAATGAGGTTACCCTCTTCTTCAAGACATTCTTCCCCTACTGGCTTGAAGCCATCAGCCTCCTCTCCCTCTCCTCTCCACTATCCCCCATCCTATCTGCCCTAGAGACCTGCACCATCCTGGAAAAGTGGGCCAAGGTAAGGTTACATCTGGTAGGAGGTACTGAGTGCTGAAGAACATGTCAACTAGGATCAAGAGATTGCCACTCTAGCATCAGAAGCCTCCAGATTCATTCAAGTGTTTGCCCCTGTCCTCAGAGAATCCACACCCCACCTTTATCTCTCAGCCATGCCTCAGATCCCATCCAGCTCTCCACTCTGTAAACTCTGGCTTGACCACCTGCAAAAGTATGCTTCTGCTGCTTCAGACCATCCAGCCAGTTGGCCTGCAGAAGTTCATGCCTTGCAAGGTCATACAGGCACTGTCTACTCTGTTGCATATTCACCTGATGGGATCCATCTTGCCTCTGGCTCCTTTGACAGTACCATTAGGGTGTGGAATGCAACTACTGGCCAACTTGTGGTTGGTCCTTTTCAGGGGCACACTGATGAAGTCAACTCTGTTGCCTACTCTCCTGATGGCAAACACATTGTTTCTGGCTCTGATGACAAGACCATCAGAGTTTGGAACTCAGCTACTGCTCAGTGTGTGTCAGGTCCATTTGAGGGCCACACTGATCTAGTTGTGTCTGTGGCCTATTCTCCTGATGGCATCCATGTTGTCTCTGGCTCTGGTGATGAGACCATTAGAGTGTGGAATACAGCCACCAGTCAGTGTGTGGCTGGTCCTTTTGAGGGTCACACAGATAGTGTCCTCTCTGTTGCCTACTCTCCTGATGGAACCCATATTGTCTCTGGCTCTTTGGACAATACAGTTAGAATTTGGGATGGAAGCACTGGTCAATGTGTGGCAGGCCCTTTTGAGGGTCACAAAGATCCAGTGACATCTGTTGCCTATTTGTCCAATGGCACCCATATTGTCTCTGGCTCTAGGGACAGCACCATTAGGATTTGGGATATATCTGCTGGCCAGTGTGTGGTGGGCCCATTGCAAGGGCATACAGATCAGGTCTACTCTGTTGCCTGTTCCCCTGATGGCAGACACATTGTCTCAGGCTCTTTAGATCGCACCATCAGAGTTTGGAATGCAAGCACTGGTCAATGTGTAGCAGGTCCATTTCAGGGGCACACAAATGCTGTCAACTCTGTTGCCTACTCACCAGATGGCACCCACATCATCTCTGGCTCTGGAGACAAAACCATCAGGGTTTGGAAAGCAACCATGGGTCCATTTGTGGCAGATCCACCTCAGGGACACAAAGAAGCCATTCTTTCCATTGCCTATTCACCTGATGGACTCCATATTGTCTCTGGCTCTTGGGACAAAACCATTAGAGTTTGGCATGCTGGCACTGGCCAGTGTGTGGCAGGTCCATTTGAGGGGCACACAGATGTTGTCTGGTCTGTTGCCTACTCTCCTGATGGAGCAAATGTCATCTCTGGTTCTGAGGACAAGACAATCAGGGTGTGGAATGTAGCCACTGGCCAATGTGTGGCAGGTCCTTTGCAGGGGCACACAGATGCAGTCAACTCTGTTGCCTATTCTCCCAATGGCAGATATGTTGTGTCTGGCTCTCGAAATGGCACCATCCAGGTCTGGGATGCAACCACTGGTCAATCTGTGGCAGGTGCATTGAAAGGCCACACAAATTCAGTTTTATCTGTTGCCTGTTCACCTGATGTGGTTCACATTGTCTCTGGTTCTGGGGATGGCTCTATTAGAGTTTGGGATGTAATCTCTGGTCAGTGTATTGTAGGTCCATTTGAGGGACATATGGATGGAGTTACCTCTGTTTCCTATTCACCTGATGGTAACCATATTGTTTCTGGCTCACAGGACAAAACCATCAGGGTTTGGAATGCAACTACTGGCCAATGTGTTGCAGGTCTATTTCAGGGACATATAGATTATGTCCACTCTGTTGCCTACTCTCCAGATGGCCATCACATTGCTACTGGATCTTTTGACTGTTCCATCAAAGTGTGGAAGGTTCAAGATCTTGCTTCCTTTGGTGACTTTTATGAGGAAGATGGCTGGATTAGATCTTCAAATGTTGGTTGCTTTGGCTGGCTTGCTCCTTGGAACAGACATGCATTTCAACTTCCTATCCATTCTTTGGTGATATCTTCTCATCCCACCTACAAAGTTGACCTTTGTGATAGCCCATTCTTGGGGGAGACTTGGACCTCTTGTTGGCATTAATCCTTTAATTTGCTGTTCTGAATGTGATTCATCATCTTGTCTTCCATACTGTTGTTTCTACATGATTGAATTGATATACGGATACTGGAAAAGTGGTGGCCTTATGAATACAGATATGCATTTCCAGAAACCATTTAAGCCAATTGATGTCCTACTTGTATCACATTAACATACTAGTATGTGCTAGTACTTGACCAGAATCACATTATATATCACTTAAAGCAGGTAAATCAGGTGTTCATGTCATGTAATGGCCTTACATGAAAGACAGAGCAGCTAGAGGGGAATGCATCCCAATTGATATCATGACTTGTTGTCAATCCCTGGCATATAGACCAGTGCCTGAGTCTCAACCTTGGAGAACCACAAATGCAAAAAGAGAAGGGTTTAGCTAAACAAAGGAAAGTTGATGTAAGACATTAGACTTTCATCTTTGATCAAGTGAATAGGTATACCAACTCCCTTGTGTGGGTACAAGGGTTTTGAGACAGAACAGTGTTTGACCAAAAATTTAAAATGATTTGATATACCTGTTACTGAGTCAGGAGGTAAAACAGTGAAATGGACATCAAAAGAAGCAAAACAAACATTACATATGACCCCCAACATTAAAACCATCATTGCCACCACTCACTTACAACAAACACACATAGTTGTTCGGGAATACATCCTGACCAGTCTCTCCCCGCATTTCATCCAACAACTCCCCACTCCACCATCCGATCTGCAGGCGCGTCCATGACAGCAATTATATCCCCCACCTGAAAATCAAACTCTTCATCAATTGTCAGAGTAGTCATACAACACCTTGACTGCCAACCAGAACCCCCATACAACATGGAGATCGAGTCAGAACGTGCTAGCGCTTAGAACAAGGAAACGCAACCACACACCATAAGACAAGATCAGTTGTCCATCATCTGTATACGTCCTCGTTGGCTGTGGCACAGGCACAGGCAGCTGCCTGCGTGGTGTCGACACAAAGTTGCTTGGGAACACGTGTCTCCCAGCCTGCCGCTCTGCTGGCGTAGGATCCACCGGCTCACCGCTCCACCACCCCCGCTTGGTCATGTCCATCACCACGATGATGTCCCTTGCCTTGAAATTAAGCTCTTCACCTGCCACTATAGTATGGTCATATAGCGCTTGGACTAATCAAATGGTCAGCCACACCACTGTCATCACAGCAAGATCAGCGCATGGCGAGCCCCAAACAGGCACACACACCGTAAAACAAGATGGAATGACCGTCGTCCGTGTAGAGCCCTGTTCAGGGAGGTGAAGGCGGAGGCAACGTCCCGTGAGGCACTGACACCAAGTTGCTTGGAAAACCGTGTTGTCCAGGCTGCCTCCGCGCCTCATCTTCCAGCTCCCCGCTCCACCACCAATCCAGAGGCGTATCCATCACCGCGATGATATCCCCCGCCTTGAAATCGTTTCAAATTGAACTCTTCGTCGATGGTCGCAGCGTAGTCGTACATCGCCTTGGCTATTGAAACCTCCGCACGCACGCACACCGGAGTCAGTATGCGAGGACACCGCAAAGTGAACACACTGTAAAACCGGTTTTGGCAGCCATCACTTGTATATGTGCCTGCCGGTGGAGGGAGGAGCTGCTCATGCGACATTCCAGCCAACAGTGAGTGACTCATTCCCAAAGTCGTCTGTGGTAGTATTGTATCATGTCCGCGACTGGTAGCACCTTTGCAATCTGGTTAGTACGAAGAGCTAAAAGACAATGGGTGTTGTCCTGTGTTCAGACTCGAATGGCACCTTATGAGCGCTAAAAGTTGGGTTCATTCTGACGAGGGTCTACTTTGGCCATACACGTCGCGATGCTGTTGGATCAAGCATCAATTTGCATCTCCGCGAGCGTACTGCTTTTTGCAAACTACTCACATAGAGTCTGCACTACTAGATCCCCGTGTGACGCCAGACGACAATTTAGACCGTGTAACTCGGCCCCATCGACCCCCCGAAAACCAAACATCGTTATAGCTGTCCAATCACTCACAAAACACAAGTACAGTACTAGTGTTGTAGCAGTCACTGACATGGCATCTACTACATCATTACATACCCCGACCTATTGCCCAGAGCACAGACAGGACATGATGAGACCAACCGCAAGGTATATCAAAACAAAAGTGCTAAGCGTTCGTTCACCGCAGCCTAAGGCCAAGAGGGATACGTACGTGCCAATGAGGGTCAAACACGCAATAGATAGAAAACAGAGGGTGGTAATGGAAGTGGGAAAAGGGGAATCGATAAAAGAACGTGAAAATCAGTGTGATATATCCGATAGATGGAGGGGTAAAAGAAAAAACAGCGAAAGCATGCACATATGATCATGATCAGAAGCAAACAGGTGAAAAAAAAGAAAGAACAAAAACACATACATCTTCCCCCACGTTCAGAACAAACACACAAAGTTGCTTGGGAACAC
>JBBPMO010001413.1:0-10167 GCA_038090315.1 Xanthoconium stramineum
TCCGGTGCTGATGCCAATTATTTGAATGGGACCGCCGTCAACGGTGGAAATGCCATAACTGGCGAAGGCTGGGTGGATGCCCTCAAGCGTGAGATGGTAAACAGGTACATGACGAGCGCTTTGTGTAACTGGTAAGCAGCAACCAAAATCTTTGCTTGTTGTTTTTCACGCCATTTGTAGGTACGCTGCAGGAGGATCTATTTCGGGCATGCTTCCCCAGCTTCTTACCGCACAACTGAATCTTAGTAACAGCATTGGAAATACAGGGAATGTATGTTGCATCTTCCGCGTTGTCATGTTTCCAATCTAACTTGTCCGATTCAAAAGTTCTCCCTTCTCGACGTTGATTCCTTGGGGTCTGGTGGCGAATACACCATTCAAATGGGTTTCGGCTGGACCAATGGTGTTGCGCTGCGGGTCGCAGCCAACCATGGCTATTTGCTTGTCACTTCCCAATGTCTCCCACTCGTTGCTTTAAGTTCGAGTGGTGCTGCGGGCTTGAAGGCATTTTTACCTAGCATTGCGCAGACATCGTCACGGTACCCCTGCGACCGTGCTGCGCAGCATGCCAGTCCGTCATCGAGGCTACTCTCCTGGGCAGAGAAGCGTCGCTGTTCGAGTGACATGGGACCATCAACGTTAATCCGGAGGTACTGTCCGACAATGCCGAGGTAATGGGGGACTGTAGGGTGCCGCTGATCCACCGCCATTCTGCATCCGGTTTGTCTATCTTGGATGTTCGCCACCCGCCTTCACCCACGGGTATATCACCCGCTACACTGCAAATTCCAGAGGAGGAATATGACGAAGACAGAGACGAAGACGAAGACGAGAACGAGCTGTTCCCCCTTCCATCTCCAAAGCGAACACCCACGACGTCGCCTATCCTCTCTCATGACGGCACAGGGATATCAAACTTGCATCGCGCCTTCGAGCTATTCCACAGGCTCTGTGGGCGCGCACCCAAACAAATAACGCATTCTCGTACCACCACCCTGTTCATCCTGCTCGTCTCTCAGTCTATCCAAGCTATCCGAGTCGACGACAAACTTGACTGGGGAATCCCACGTCACGTGTTGTCGCGTGACTTTAGGCCAATCACGTCGCACCACATGTTGTCACTAGCTTACCTAATGTGGTACCTGCAAGAGGTGCCCGCGATCCTCATCACTCTTCTTCAGGCTCACTCCCCGGTGTCGAACACTGGGGAGTCACCGTGTCTCACCGCCGCTGCCCGTGGTTTACTGCAGGCAGCGTCTCTCTTGACTTCCCGTGGTATACTGCAGGCAGTTTCAGTTTCTCGGTTATCCTTCGCCGAGTCTTTGTTGCCGCGACCACCGCTCCAGCCTCTGCCCGTGGTATACTCATGGCAGTACCTTCCCCTCATACAACACCCGCAAGAGGTATCCGCGGTCCTCATTACTCTTCTTCGTGCTCACTCCCCGGTGTCGAACGCTAGAAAGTTATTGTGTCTCCCTGCCGCTGCCCGTGGTTTACTGCAGGCAGCGTCTCTCTTGACTTCCCGCAGTATACCACAGGAAGTCCCTCGAAGGCCTTCCGGTCTTCCCAGACTTTTCGCTGAGTCTTTGTTGTGGTGCTAATCACTCTGCCCGTGGTATACTTTGGGCAGTACCCTTCCGCCTTCCTTGTCACGGTTGGACACGATCACCTGCACTCTCCATTGCTTCTCGCGGTATGCCTGGGTAGTATCTCCAACTTCACCAAGATATTGCCATCGCTCTTGCCCTCTGAGCATTCATTCATTCTCGCCATTTCCACTCGACCACCCTTCCACGGATCCTCACTCGCAAGCGTTAAACACTGGGAAACGCTGTCTCGGCTTGTTTGTGGTTTACTGCAGACATTTGTGTCTCACCGTTGTCGGCGTCGACTGTGATCCCCTTTCCTTCAAAAGCAGTGTTTTACACTCACGGGCAAGCTAGGTAGTAATTGGTCGATCCCGACTCCGACCAGCAACCTCTTGCTATGACGAGTTTTGTCTTGGCAGGTATGCTTTGGAAGTTGTCGATTTCGTACGGAAGAACGTCAAAGCGACGGGGCAAACCACCATTAGCATTGAAGTATCTGCCAACCTTGAGGAACTGGACGAGCCAGAAGCGAAAACGTTGCTGATATGGATCATCTGGGAAAATTAATAATGCAGATGAACATTTGTGGACACGTTCACCGAGGAATCGTGTCAGGTACACAACGCTTATGAGCTGGTGATAAGTACTTTTACTGAGGCGCTTTATTAGGTGCAACTGCAAACCTTGGCAGGGGTCGCCAAGGGCGGCCTGTTCTTGAAGAAGCCTGACTCACCGGACGTGCGCGACCGAGCGTACACATATTGGAGGTTGTTGTCCACGGATCCCAGTGCGGCACAGGTACATGATGTCTACGCGATTCAGCTGATGAACGTCTGTGACTTACGGGTTGTTGTCATAGCGGATAGACCCCCGATATCAATCCCTTGAACGATGGTGTCAACAGCGTTGTTGGAAGAACTCCTGGGAGAGGTTTCGACCTAGTGGTTGGCACCCCAAACCAATGGACCATTGGTTGCATGGGTTTTGTTGAGAGGATTGCACAGGATTCCTGTGGTCCGATTCCCCTGAAACTTTTTGGTGGTGTAGTTCGGCAGATTCGTCATAGCAAGGGGCCAATTGGTCGATCCCGACTCCGACCGGCAACCCCTTGCTATGACGAATCCGCCGTCGACCGTGACCTTGCAAGCAAGGTAATTCATAAATGACTTTGGAAGGTGTATTGACCGTTCTGGGCGGTGGGTCTCTCCGTACGACTCACATACGACACTCCCAAACATACAGGCTCATTCTTTGCCATTCACGCACGCGATTCACCCACCCATTGGGGATCCCATCGACTCCTCATTTCCCTTTCACCCTCCTCTGCTAACACAAGCATGCTTGAGCCCGAAGCCTGGCCGCTCGCGAGCGTGTCATCTACTCGTAGCATATATACACATTCTACGTCCCTCACGACCATAGCATACTCAACCACTATCCGCAACGGAAAACCACCGGACGCCCGAGGAGGATCATGCACTTTTTTCTATTTTGAATGCTACCGGAGGTAAGCTTTCCGTTATGTTCCCACCTCGATCACTCTTCTCCCATCCTCTGTCGCTGTTCCCGTCATATTTTGACAGGTCTTGCTCTATCAACACGTCCTGTCATGGTCCCCGCTCTCGCTCACCTCTTTCCCTGCAGCGTCCACAACGGCCCAGATTAGTGTCTCCAGTTTATACCCAAGTTCTGCTGTACAAAATGTACTGTACGTGTACAATAGTTTCGAAAATTTAAGGACCATAGGGTCCAGGTCTGCCCGGAGGGCCGTGATATATTATTCCTCACATGCAACTTGGTGTTCTTGACAAGGCCTTATAAGGCCTTATTGGAAAAACTAGATTCTCGTGACAAGTCAGTGAATAACAAATGGATTGTGCAATCAAAGAACATACTTAGCAAGATGCATTGCAGGGCCTCATTCTTGCCCGGTTTCGGAGGTTCTTGTACGCCCTGAGGTGTTGTTTAGTAGCCTCACTGGGGTGCCCCACCTGCGGTTTGGGCTTCCCCACTGGCTCCGACTCTGCCAAGTACTTGGGCTTCTTAATTCCAACTCTCCTGGGGTGTTGAATAAAGGTTAAGTACAACAGACTTGTGGAGCATTCTGTAGAAAGCTCACTTGCAACTGGCGTCTGAACCTTTCCTCTTCTGGGAATGGTCTTGTGTAGTGGACATTCTGTCTGTGTATTTGTTAATTTAGGTTGTGTGTGTGTCCTCTGTACCGCTCACCTGATCGTTCGATCCTCTTTGTGGGGGGGGGTCGAGCTGTGTGAAGTAGCCTGTTCAAACAGGCCACTTATATTCCCAGCAGCAACAATGCGAGTGGAGGAAGTTTGTCAACGACTCACCGCACTCCGACGTGGACAATACACACTGTGTGGACTAAACAACATCGTATGTTTTGTCCACATCCGAGTGGGCCGCAGGGTTCGATTAAAAGTCCGGTCTCATAAAAAACCCACTTGTTGTGTAACGCTTTAGCAGGTGGTGGGTGGCTTGGACAAGTGCAAAAAGTCCCAACAGATGGCTCGAAATGGTACCCACCTGCCAGTGGCTAAGTGCCCGTAGGTGATATCTCATCAGGCACCATGCCAGGTGGGAAGCCATCTTTGGAACAACTGGATGGTGCTCCATCGGGCATTGTATGCGGGGAATATCGAGGCTGCGTGGGTGTCCTGTTTTGCTCTTTATCGTCAGTGCTGTTGGCTTACGACTTGCTCGGGTCGGGATAGAATCATATTGCTCAAGCGCACGGACGTCGATACATCTATCAAGAATATACGGCGTTTGATCTGTACAACTCTACCGTCCGGAGTGCGAATCCGACGTCTCTCGAAGATGGTATGCTGACCTGCTGACGTGGGGTGCCCGACCGAACAGCCACGACTTCGCCAGTATCCAAGGCACCGCCTCGCACTTCACTGTCAATCATTTCCGCGTTAACGTTGATACTCACCCCGACTTGACTGGTCACATTGTGTTCGATGCGGTACTTTTTCCCTGCTTCTGGGTGCGTTTGACCGTTTCTTCTGTTGATCGACACTCATGTTTTGCTGTAGTTATGTCGAAAGTATCCTAGAGAATGGCGCAATGACTGTCAACAACATCGCAATCCACAAACCACTCGTTCTCAACGGCGCCGGTTCATTTCCAGGGCACGCTGGCTGTGTGATCAACGGCGATAAGTGGGAGTTCAGGGCGACCACCACCACCAACTATGACAACGGGGAGATCATCTTAGATTCTGTTCACGCCAGTGGTTCCTTCTCTCGGGTCAACCCTGCCTACGACGAGAAGGCTCCCCGCACTTTCGACATCCGGGCTAGACTTACCCATTCGCAAGGCTCTGTCAACGGGGACGAGTTTTATGAGGCCATTCCCTCAGCGTATCGATACCAGGACCACTTCAGGAACTACCTCAAGATTGTACACGAGATCAACAACAAAGCCAGCTGGGGCGGCAATGCATACCTGGCATACCTCGAGGTTCCGGAGGGCACCCAGGATGTTTTCGGTAATGGCTACGTCATTCACCCCGGTATCCTGGACAGCATCACGCAGTGCGGTCTCGCGATGTTCATGAATACGGAGACCAAGCAATTTGACTTCAACGGCGTTTTCCTTCCAATCAAGATTGACACCCTTCGTCGCTGGGATTCCCGTGATGCGCTGGATCTTGACTCCGAAATCAAGAAGGGTATCTGGACGTACTTTACTTGCACGACTTGGGCCCCTGGAGGTCCTTTCAAGTTGAACTACATCATCGCCAACGCAGAGGGCAAAGTCCTCCTCACGATCGAGGGCTTTGAAACTGCACGTGCGCCCGACGCAGAGCCAGTTTCCATCACCGACAGCAGCCGTGAGGAGCGTCTGACCACCGTCTGGCAATCCAAATCTTTCCCTGCGTCTCTGGCATCACTTCCACCACAACCATCCCTTCGCTTCGTTTTCGAGTCCCTTGCACGGGATGCAGCCTCTGCGGGTCGCAAGACCATCCGCGTTGCTCATGTAGTGAAGACGTCGGATACTGCCGTCGACCTCGATATCGCCTTGGATGCTCTTGTGAACGAATCTGGGGTCGTTGTCGAGTACTTCTACATCTCTGGTAACTCATCGGATGCAGATACAAAGACCGGCACTCTCCACTACCCCCACGCTAGGTCGTTGGTTCTTGAATCTTGGAACATTGGTGAGGGCGCGGCAAACTCTCAGCTTGCTAAGCAAATCAAATACAGAACTCAACTCAAAATTGACGTACTGTTTTAGTTTTGATGTGGTGGTGCACCATGTTGATCTCGCTGCGGTTCAAATCGACATTGCTTCGATCACGAATGTAGTTGGAAAAGGCGGTGTCGTCCTCCTGTCTTTGAGCGGTAAGCTTGTCCAGCAATGTGTGACTGGCTTCTCATTGCGCGACCCAGATTCTGGCGTGGAGGTGGAAGACATCGGTGTCGAGCCTCTCACGTTGGCTGCGCTGGCGAGGAAGTTCTCATCTATTCCTGGATCAATTGTACAAATGTCAGGTTTCGTTGACGGGAAAGCACTCTTGTACGCCAAGCTGACACAGCCCACCCTCTGTGTTCCTTCCGGTCCATTCAAAACCATCATTGTCCAGCATTTCAAACACGGCCGGGAAGGAGAGCTCGTCGAGATTGCGAACAACATTTCTTCAGAAGCGGAGCTTTGGATCACTGGAAACGACGACGCTGGTGGAATTGGAGCTCTCGGTGTCGCGTCGTGCATAATCGCAGAGTCCCACAAGTACCAGGTCTTCTCCGTGCTCTTCGAAGAACACTCCCTAGGCGAAGCTGCGCACGAAAAGATCGTGCACGATCTTTGGAAGAATTCACTGCTTCTCGAGCAGCACATGAAGATCGGCGAGAACGGCGACGTCTTCGTTCGTCAGCTCGTTCATGGCGGTGCAGAAGTCAAACAGGTGTCTATTCCTGCTACCGGCTTGACGGGACCCTCGAGTACTATGGCCGCTTACTTCCCTCCCATCCTCAAACCATCGGATGTGGAGATCGAGGTCAAGGCACTAGGGATCAAGTCTGGTGCAACTTCAAAGTCTGCCTTGACGTCCGTTGGAGTGGTCAAATATCGCGGGGCTTCGGTTGCACATGTGGATATCGGAGCTGAGGTACGCGCTTCATCGCTGAGACACGTTCCGCTCCTTAGGTGGTAGGAATTACGTACCAGACTCCTGCGGACGTACTTGTCGTCCCTCATGATACGGTTGTTGTGTTACCCAAAGGCATCAGCGCTGTGGATGCAGCGGCTCTGCCTGTCGAGTTCCTTTCAGCATGGATGGGCCCCGTTTCGCGCGCTTCTATTTTGGCCTCTTCGACAGTCCTTGTCCACGATGGTACCTCAAGTAAATAAAGGTGTATCTGATATTATGTTAGCTTACCCCTCCCTTTGTAGCTGCTGGCTCTGCCGCAGTTCAAATTACCAATCGACTCAGTGCGAAAGTGTTCGCCACTGTCAGAAGCAAACAAGAAGCAGAAGAGCTTTCGAGTAGTCTCAGCATCCCAATCTCCAACATCATTCTCATTGGCGACTTCACCCTCGCCACCACAGAGTGAATCAGATCTGGCGCCGTGTCTCAATTCGACGTGATATCTAATAGCAGCGGAAAAAAGGTGTATGCTCGTGGGTTCGAGCACCTCTCGCCCTTTGGATATTATACCCACATCCAATCCAACGAGGTCTCTGATATCCCATCTGATGCTGCGTCTTCATACATCCTGGATATCAGCCGCTTCACTGCCGCGTCACCTGCTTTCCTCATTCCCGCAATCTCCGCTTTGCTCTATAGTCATGCCTCGGAGCCCTTCAACATCCGCTCGCGCAACGTCACGATGTCCGCATACAAGAGATCTGGTTCTGACAATGTCGACTCATTGGTCATTGTCCCTGAAGCTGACCACACCGTCAGGGTTGACCCTCTTGGTCAACTCTTCGATCCTCACAAGTCCTACACCCTTGTCGGCGGTTGCAGTGAACTCGGTGTGCGCATTACTGAGTGAATGGTACATCGTGGTGCCCGTCATATCTTCCTGACCAGTCGTCGCGGCCCGAGAGGTCTTACCAAGACCGACAACATGTATATCCAAAGCATGCGTGACACAGGAACACAAGTGGAGGTGATCGCTGCTGATGCGGTCGACAGGGTGAAGACTGCTGCTGTCGTTGCGCAGGCTAAGGAGGCTGGTCCGATTGGAGGCATCTTCGTTATGACCGTCGTGCTTCGCGATGCCAAGTTCACCAACTTGACGCAACAATCGTTCGACGATGTGTACCGATCCAAGGTCGCTGTCCTCGATACTCTTTGCAGCTGCATCGATCCTGCAGCGATCGACTTTCTATTGTTGTTCTCGACTATTGGATCTGTATTCGGCAATGCCGGTCAAGCTGCGTACTGTGCCTCGCAATTGTAAGAATGCTCAGGTTTACTTATTTCCACCAAATGCTAACTGTATGGCAAGTACTTGGACCGTATCGCGGACGTCATTCCCAACACCATCTCCGTGTCGTTCCCTCCCATTACCGATTCGGGTATCTTCAAGCGTCTCGTACTTATGAGGGTCCAAATGCACATTTAATCAGCGCGCAATTTTTCGTTGCAGCGCTACTTTTTAGAGTGGGAGCACAACTTTTTCGAGCGGGAGCGCAACTTTTTCAAGTGGGAGCGCAACTTTCTCCGTGTGAATCACTCCAAAAAATGAAAACATTAGACCACTCAGGTCATGTTGGATAAGATTCCGAGTCATGTCAGGGTAATAGTGTAAGACTGTGAGCCAATGCAACGTATATTCTATGTAAATGCCATGTCATGTAGGATGTGAAACCATCAAGGAATGGGAGGCCCGCTAAATGAGTGAATGTGCAAACAACCAAGACAATTAAGAAGTAATAGGAGTTCAAAGGCAATGATGACGACTCAAGAGCACGGGTAACCCAGGGTATCGGGAGCCGTACCCGCACCCGTACCCGGCAAAAACCAGGTTGGAGGGGGTCGCCCTCGTCGTTGCGTTGCCGTCAGGGAGAGGGCGGGGGTGCATCGTCCTCGTCCTCGTCGTATCGTCGTCGTGTCGTCGTCGCGTCATCGCAGGGCGGGAGGGAGAGGGCACGTCAGGAGAGGGCAAGGGAGATGGAGAGGGCGAGGACGAGGGCGCGTCGTCGCCATCGTCCTTCGGTGTCATCTTCAGGGAGAGGGCAGGGGCGAGGGAGATGGCGAGGGCATGTCGTCGTTGTCGAGAGGGAGAGGGAGCGGCCGAGGGTGCGTCGTCGCCAGGAAGAGGGTGACGGCGAGGGCACGTCGTCGTCGTTGTCGAGAGGGAGAGGGAGAGGGCGTGTCGTCGTTCTCGCGTCGTCGAGAGGGTGAGGGTGATGGCAAGGGTATATCGTTGTCGTCGTCGAGAAGGAGAAGGCGAGGGCGAAGGCACGTCGTTGCCAGGGTGAGGGCGAGGGTGATCACGAGGGCACGTCGTTGTCGTCATTGTCGTCGAGAGGGCGAGGGCGAGGGCGCGTCGTCGTTTTCGCGTCGTCATCAGGGAGAGAGCGAGGACGAGAGTGATGGCAAGGGCAGGGTGAGGGTGAGAGCGAAGGTGAGGGCGAGGGCACGTCGTTGTCGTTGTCGAGAAGACGAGGGCAGGGCGCGTCGTCGTTTTCACGTCGTCGTCAGGGAGAGAGTGAGGATGAGGGTGATGATGAGGGCATCGTGTCGTCGTCGTCGAGAGGGCGAGGGCGAGGGCGAGGGCGCGTTGTCGTCAGGGCGAGGGTGAGGGTGATGAGTCGTCGTCGGGAGAGAGCGAGGGCGAGGGTGATGGCGAGGACATGTCATTATGTTATCGATCTCGGTCATCGTCGCCTTTCGTCGCCGTCGTCGTCGTCGAGGGCGCATCGTCATCGTTGGAGAAGGGTTCTGTGAGTTACCATAAACGGACGCTGCTCGAAGGCTACCGTCGGGTCCGCTCACTAGACTGGTGACCAGTCTATCCGCTCACGGGTGCGGGTTACCCAAACCCTACCGGCGTCATTACATAATGACGAAGACACGGTCATGACACCAGGACCGCCTCTCTCCCTTGCGTGCCCACTTCCGCCTTGCTCACCACCTCATTCATTTCCCCGCTCCGTCCATTTCCACTGACCCCGCCTGCTCGCGATGATGACGACGTGGAGAACGTGGCAGCACGGCCACCACGTCGTCCTCTTTCTTATCGTCACCTTCGCCCGTTCGCCACCACTTTCACCCATTTGTCCTGCCACCCCGTCCATTGCATTGCATCTGTTCGCAACACAACGACAACGACAACGTAGAAGATACAGCAACATGGCCACCACCTCGCCGTCGTCGCCGTCGTCATCCCTCTCACCCATTTGGCCCGCCACCTCGTCCGTTCACGACACGGCAACGTCGACGATGTGGAAGACGTGACAGCACATCCACCACGTCGTCGCGTCGTCGTCGTCGTCGTCGTCGTCGTAATCCCTCGCCCATCGCCACTCCTCTTGTCGACGACTCGCTGTTCGCCACCCCTCGTTCACCCCACACCCTGTCTCATCTGTTCGC
>JBBPMO010001414.1:0-10161 GCA_038090315.1 Xanthoconium stramineum
AGGTCAGTATATCATGGAAACAAGAAAGAATACATGAGAAAGGAAGAGAATTGTAACATTACCCCCTTCATACATTCGAGCTCCTGGCTCGATATACCTAACTTCCTCAGTTGTCATCCACAAGGGTGTTGAGGTCATCGTCATCAGAGTATGTCCCACCATAAGTGCTGCAAGCATCTGACTGGATAAACTGATTGACTGGACAGTTATTGACCACATGTCCCGGGGTGTCACATCTTCCACAGATCCTAAGATTGCAGACGCTGTCAGAATGTCCCCATTGAAGACAGAGATTACACTGGGTTTCCAGACAATGATGTGCTGCATGACCAGGGGCAGCTTCCCTGCAAGTCAGACATGTGTACATCGGGCAGTGCAGGCTGTGGTGACTGAGATCCGAGCAAATGTAACATTGGGTGTTGGGGGAGGTGGAGTGAGAGCGTTGAACAAGGACCCAAGAGGAAGAGGAAGAGATCCATTGTCCCTCAGCAATTTGGATGCAGATGACATCGTCATCAGCTACCAGGGAGGGAGCAGGTGAGGTGGGATGTGAGGAAATTCAAAGGGCTAGGGGAAGGGTGGCAGGAGAGTTGATAGTTCCTGCTTGTCCATGGTAGTGCTGCTGCTCTGCTCTGGTAAGGAAGAGGTAGACTTGTTGGAAAGCTGGATAGAGAACTTCGCTTGGGAGTTCCTCCAAGTAGTGGTGGAAGGAATGGATGTGGAGTAATTTGAGGATTGGTCCAGGTAGGAGGGAGAGGGTGGTGCGAAGCAGGAGTCCAAAGATGTCAGGTAGGTCATTTGGGCAGGCTCGGAAATGCTGGATCTGGGCGAGGGCAACGTGGTGAAGGAGTTGGACAAGGAGTTGCCAAGGAAGGTTGGTTTGGTAACTGGGGAGTCCTTCGACAGCGATGAGGATGGCAGGGGTGGCAATGACAAGGGTGTACAGAGCATGGATTTTAGATGGAGGGAGAAGAGCAAACCGGATCAGTTGAGAGTCGGGTGGGGGCATGTGGGAAGGTTTGTAAGAGGGAGATGTTGGGAGATATGGCATTGATATGGAGGGGGATTGGAACGTTGGTGGAAGTAGCGAAGAATGCAAGCAGAGATTAATAGAGCAGCAAGATAGATGGATAAAGAAACGATGACAGGAGTGGTTGGATTAGGAGAAACAGAGTAGGAGACAGGGGCGGCCACGGGCATGCACAGGGGGGTACTCATGAAGAGATGCCTTGTCCTGTGGTTTTAGTTGTGGATGGGGAAGCCTGATTCTTTGCAGAAGCAGGAGTGGGTTTTGGCATGGTCAAGGTCAAGATTACAGAGACGAAGGAATTTAAGTTGGTAGAGGGTGAGACCCAATTTCCAAGGGATGTCTGCCCACCTGATAGGGAGGGCATTGTCATGTGGTCGAGTGAAGGGTATGGCGTCATGGTTAAGTAGCTGAGCTGATGGGTCCGTTTATAAGTTCTGAGTATTTCTGGTGTGTGTCAGAGGTTAGATTCAGGTTCCCAGGTGTTTTCTGATGATGGGTACCCTTTCCATGTGGTCAGGTATCTGCGACGTCCTGAGGTGCCACAGTGTGAGACAATTCGTTCGACTTTGTACTCTTCTTTGGTACCAATTAGGTCAGGTGGTGGTTTTGAGAAGTTTGGACCATGTGCTTCAGTTTCTTTGTAGGAAGAGAGAAGGGTGGCGTGGAACACATCATGTATTTTCCAGGTGGGTGGTAAGCAGAGATGGTAGGTGAGCGGGGAAAGCACTTGAGATATTTCAAAGTGTCCTTGTCATTTGGGAGCCAGTTTTCTAGAGGGATAGTTGAGACAAAGGTTCATTGCTTCCAACCACACCTTATCTCCAACTTTCCAAGGGGAAAAGTTCCGAGTGTTTCATTCCCTCATGATCCAGTGGGCAGTTTCATGCACTGCCAAGGCTTCTTTTCAGGCTTCTTCCAGGGCTGTCAAGCAGTTCTCCAGGGCTGGGAGGAAGGTCTTCCCCAGGGATGGGTACACTCTGGGCTCATATCCATGTAGCAAGTTCAGAAAACGGTGAAACTTTAGTGGAGCTATGAGGAATGGAGTTATGGTGAAACTCAGCAGTGGGAAGGAAGTCCATCCATTTCCAAGGGTTATTGGCGCAGAAGATATGAAGGTATGTTTCAATTTCCTGATTGGTTCATTCCATTTGTCCATCCATTTGAGGGTGATATGCAGTGGAGAGTTTGACATCATAGTGGAGGAGTCGTGCTAGCTCTCTGGCAAACGCGGATGTGAATTGTGGACCTCTGTCAGATATCAGGGAGTTGTGGAGGCCAAAACATTTGAATACATGGTGGAGAAAATGTTTGGCCACTCTGGCAGCATCTATAGTTTTAGAGCAAGGAATGAGAATTACCCCCTTTGTAAGGCTGTGGTCGACCATGACCATCAATGAGTCATGTCCATTTGAAGGGGGGAGATCAGTGATGAGATTGACTGAGAGTTGTTTGAAAGGCAGGGGAGAGGAAGAGGGAATGGGGGCAAGTGGTGGATGAGTGGGATGATGATTGACTTTGTTCTGTTGACATATGGCACATCCAGCAATGAAGGCATTGACAAATGAGGAAAGGCCTGGCCACTAGAAGTCTCTTTCTAGCAAGGCTTTGGTCTGGAAACACCCCACATGTCCTGTGGTGGGGAAGTCATGTATAGACTGGGTGATGGCCTGTCGTTCATGTGGAGGAATGTACATGCACCCCTTGAAGTATAGGTGGCCATTGGTCATATGCCAGTCATCCATGGATGAGTGAGGGAACAGAGGGGAACCAACTTTTAAGCTTTCCAAAGCCCAAAGTACAAGTGGGTCAGATTGGGTGGACGATCGAATCTTTTGGGCTAGGGCAAGGTCTAGCACTTGTGTTACAATTTTCTTCCTCTCTCATGTTTTCTTCCTTATTGTTGTAGTACGACATCCTTATTTACACTTCGCTCCTCTACATGAGGAGAGTGATCATTACTTACTTGCCTTCCTGTGTTTCTCTGATCCCTTACTCCTACCGCTCTAGTACTCCGTTTCATTACAGGACTGTCTCTCTCCTTGATCACCTCTCTCACAGTGGTCATGTTTCCCCAACCTTCCATACTGTTCTACGACTTTCTGCTTAGGTAATTCGTAGCACTTAAATACCTGCTCAGCCTGTATCCTTCTCCTTATTCTTGTTCTACACAATCACAGTGTCAGTCTTATGAATCTGCAATCCATCTGATTGTGATCTTGTCCCTCTCGTCTCTTGTTCCAAACCTTAGCCTTATTTTGAGGACGTTGTGTCTCTTTGTGAGTACCTCCCTCAGAGTAAGTACTTTTGACCTCAACGTAAGTCTGTCGACTCACATAACAACTTGGATGACAATGGGTTCCAGGCATATGGCTGTCTCCTGGTTATCCTGGGTGGTGTCCATGTGGTCATATCTGGACAATGCATCTGCCAGGGCCATTTTGGTTCCAGGGGTGACCTGCCATTGTAGATCAAAGTCCTGTAGAAATAGCGACCATCTGGCCTGTCATCTGGATAATTTTTGAGGATCTTTGATATAGGAGAGCTTCTTGTGGTCAGTGATAATGGTGATGGGGTGTGCAGTTCCCTGGAGATATTGGCACCATTCCTCCAATGCTAAGATTACTGCAAGGAGTTCACAGTTGTAGATGTCATAGTTGTGCTGAGCAGAGGAGAAGGTGTGAGAGAAGTATGTGCATGGGTGTAGGTCAGAGTTCTCATCTGCCTGCATGAGTACTGCTCCAGTGGCTAACAAGGAGGCATTGGTCATGATGGAGAAGGGACAGGTCACATCAGGGATTTGTTGTTACGGTCAGCTATCTAAACAATTACACTTTCTTGTTATGTGTGCTTCACTGTATGTTTTTCCCTTTAGGACTTGCCTTGTACATGGAGGACTGATATACCTTCATGCTAGGTCCTCATTCCTTTTCCCTTGCGCCTGTTCCTGAGGGCGAACCTACCCCTGTTCCTGTACTACTCTTCACATCCTGAGTGGGGTAGGATCTCTCTTATCATTGTCTTCTTGATCTCAACGGACAGCCTTGCTCCTCTAGGTAGTTCTCTTACGCTGCCTATGTGTCCCCCATTAGTCATACATTCTATAGTCTTCCATCACCTTCCATGATGATGTGGCCTGTAGTACTTATATCCTGCTGCCAATGTAATGTCTCTTTCCTTACGCTTATTCTATGCAATACAAGGTATCTTGCTGCATCCAAGTCTTGCCTTGAAAACTCCCTTGTTCCACCCAGTCCCTTAGTATCTCTCTCTGGACGTTGCATCTCTACGTGAGCACCTCCCAGAAAAGATAACCTTAGACACCTCTGGTAGTAAGACTCCTTCCACGTAACATTTGTAGGATGGGGGCAGAGGAGAAGATGTGTTTGAGACATTCAAAAGCTTGTTGTTGGAGTTGGGTCCAGACCCAGGGTTCCCCTTTGTGAGTGAGTAGGTTAAGGGGGGCGACAATGTTGGAGAAGTCTGGAATGAATTTCCTGTAGAAGTTTGCAAATCCAGTGAATGACTGGATCCCTTTGACTGAGGTAGGGGGGTTCCATTTTCTAATAGCCTCCAGCTTCTTTCCATCCATCTTGATCTCTCCTTGTCTGATGATCATGCCTAAAAATTCCATGTGAGGGGCATCAAATATGCATTTGGAGTTTTTGATAGATAGTCCATGTTCGCATAGACATTGAAGTACCTGTTGAGTGTATTCATGATGGAGAGCAACATCGTCTTTGGTGTGGATCCCAAGATTGTCCATGTAGATTTTCAACCACTTCTCTTTCAGCATGTCAGTGAAGATGTGATTCATGAATGCCTGAAACGTGGGGGGAGCATTGCAGAATCCGAAGAACATGACGGTGGGTTCAAAGAGTCCCATGGGGGTAATGAAAGCGGCTTTCCACTGATCCTCCTCTCGGATGTGAATGTTGTTATATCCCCAACAGATGTCGAACTTGGTGAACAGGGTGGATTCCTTCATGTTGTCAATGAGTTCCAGGATGAGGGGGAGTGGGTAGGTGTTTCGGATGGTGTGGGAGTTCAGGTAGTGGTAGTCCTGGCATGGGTGAAGGGTTCCATCCTTCTTTGGTACAAAGAAGAAGGGGGAAGCTTGGGGGGACTTCGAGGGCATGATCCGTCCTGTCTTAAGGTGTTCTTCAACAAAGGATTTACATGTCGCCATCTCAGTCGGGTTGAGAAAATAGACTTTGGCAATTTTTGAGGTGAAGTCTGGATGAAGTTCAATGGGATGGTCATAAGGGCAATGAGGGGGGAGTTGGTCATGGATTTTCTCTGAAAAGACATCTGTGAAGATTTTGCACCATTCAGGTAAGACAGGGTCACTTGACTGAGTGGCTTGGGCAATGTGGGTGGAGATGGTGGTTTTGTTGATCTGTTCCCTTTTCAGCCAGGCTTGTTGTTTATTTAGTCTGCAGGAGATCTTCCGGTCTGCATCTAAGCCTAGCCAACATAGGAGATATCATTGGGGAATGTAATCAGGAGGTGGAGAGGCTGGTGATCTTGGAATGGAGATGGTGTTTGATAACCAATCAATCCTGTGGTTCCATTTGCACAGCCAGGGCATTCCTAAGATCACTTGTTGTTGGCCAAGGCTGAGGACCATAAGGTCGGTGTTTTCTCTGGACTGGGAGAAGAGGATGTCTGTATGGGCTTTCCACCTGATGGTTCCTTTGACATTTGCAGTTCCATCCACATTGTATGCTTGAATGGGCTTGGGGAGGTGTTGTAGGGGGAAGTTGGCCTTAGATAGGAGGCCAATGTCTATGAAGTTTCCAGTGGCACCACAGTCAATGAGGGCGGTGGTTTCGACGATTTGTGTTCCAGTAGCCAATTTGATAGGGAGACAAATAGTTTGTTCATTTGGCAAGGCTACTAATACATGGGACAAGTCATGGGAAGAAGACGTTGAGGCAACTTCCTGAATTAAAAATTCTCATTGTCAGGGAAGGTGGTGGCTGCAGCCACATCTTCTCCATCATCCTTGTAGCAGATCTTCAAGGTTTGGAGGATGTCTTCAGGGGTTTTGCCTTTGGTGGTGAGGTTCTGGATGAAGGTGTCGATGGGGGTGATAGGAGTGATGGTGGCAGTGGTGGGCATGGGGGTGACAGTGGTTTCAGTGTTTCTAACTTGTTGAGGGTGGTAATTTCCCTTGGGTTTCCCAGGTGTCTGAGAGGACTGGCATTCGTTTGTGCTATGTCCTTTCTTGCGGCACCTGAAGCAAAGTCCTTCCCTAATGCATTGGGCACAATCAGCTGGAGAGAGCTTTTTCATTGGTAGAACATGAGTTGGAGGAGAATGAGGAGAGGGGTAGACCCTGTCCCTTCTTGAGAGCTATTATACAAGCTTTCTGCTTGTGGAAGTCGATGGCCTTCTCCATCCAAGCCTTGAGAGTGGTGGGAACTTTCTCCATGGAGTAGATCATGGTAGCAATTTGGATGTCTAATCCTTCAGCAAAGAGTCTTCGTATCGCTGGGCTATCACCTGCTTGGGATTGAGCCACCAGGTATTGGAATTTGGAGAGGTATGTCTGGAATCCATCATCCTTTCGAGTAGCAACCTGTTTCAGGGCTTCGAGTTCATCCCTGGCCATCTCATCTGCATGGTAAGGATAGAACATGTCAGCGAACACTTGTTTTATATGGTCAAAGTCTTTGTCTGCTGCCTTGACATTTGCATCAGCAAGGATGCGTAACCAGGTGTCCACGAAGTATTTTCCTCGTCCTTTGCCCATTCTATTGAGTAGAGTTACTGACTTGGCATCGTCTGTGGTGTAGGTGGAGGGGTTGATCCAAAAGTATGCTTCCATGGCATTTACCCATCAGATCACATCCTTAGTTTCTCCCGAGAACAGGTCAGGGAGGGCATCTTTGACTATGGTGGTGCTAGTGGTGATGGACATGGGGTTCACCGGTGGTGGGGTGGATTGGCAGGGGGCTGTGGTGGTGGGACTGTGGGTGGAGGTACCATGATCAACGAGATGTTCGTTGGTATGGCAGGGGATGCTGTGGTTACTAGGGGGGTGACAGGTGGCAGTGGGTTGGTCACTGGGATACTGGGCTGGGAACCAGAGGGTGGCAATGGGGTACTGTGCTTGGGTGGTGAGGGCAGTGAAGCAGGGTTGATTATGTATTGATGTCCTAAAACTCTCTTAGAGGATGAGGAGGGGTCTGTTGGAGTACTGGATCTAGTGGGTGACTGTGTTTGAGGGGTGACTGCAAAGTCCAGGGGGTTCTGGGGTGTTCTGATTTCTTCCAAGTTGTCAGGAACTTGAAAAACTTTCTTGGGGTGCTGGGGGAAAATCTTGGGTTGGCTGGGGTGGTCCTGCTCCTGAATAGGAGGGATGAAAGAGATTATTGTTCTTTTGTTACACAAGTTGACAGACTTATGTCAAGGTTGAGATACTTACTCTGAGGGAGGTACTCATGAAGAGACACTGCGTCCTCGAAGTAAGGCAAAGATTGGAACAAGAGACAAGGGGACTAGGTCACAACTCAAACAAGTTGCAGATTCGTAAGACTGATGCTGTGATTGCATAGAACAAGAATGAAGAGAGAAATACAGGCTAGGCAGGTATTTAAGTACTACAGATTACCTAAGTGGAAGGCCATAGAACTGTGTGGAATATTGGGGAAACATGACTATCATGAAAGAGATAATCAAGGGGAGAGATAGTCCTGTAAGAGATATGATACTAGAGTGAGAGACATAAGGGAGAGGAAGAGGGTGGAAAGGCAAGTAAGTATAGATCAACCTCCTCATGTAGAGGAGCAAAGCGGATGTAAGGTTGGTGTATCACGGAAATGAGAAAGAATACATGAGAAAGGAAGAAAATTGTAACACAACCAGCCGGAGTTCTTCATCCAGGCAGCAAATGGAAAGAATTCCAGCAATGGCATAGTTGGAAGTGTCAGTCTCAACCAGAAGCGGAGCATCCAGAATGTAGTGGGTGAGGATCAGAGTGGAGGTGAAGGTGTCTTTAAGATGCTGGAAGGCTGAGCGACAATTGTCAGAGAAGTTCCAAGGAGTATCCTTGCAGATGAGGTGGGTTAAAGGAATGGTGATTTCTGAGTAGTTGAAGATGAAACGGCAGTAGAAGTTGGCAAAACTGAGGAAGGATTGTATATCCTTGATCTTCCGAGGCTCAGGCCAGTCTTGGATGGCTTGCACTTTCACTTTGGACATGGTAAGTCTGGAGGGTGAGAGGCAATATCCAAGGTACTCAGTTGAGTCTGTATGGAATTCACATTTCTTGGGTTTGGTGTAGAGTCTGTGTTTGTGGAGGCATCAAAGCACCTCTCAGACATGCTCCCTGTGGGAAGCCTTATCCTTGGAGTAAATGAGGATGACATCCAGGTAGACTATAACACAAACATCTAATAGATCAGTGAAGACAGTGTTGATGAACTGCTGGAACGCAGCAGGGGCATTGGTTAGACCAAATGGCATGACTAGCCATTCATAAGAGCCATAGTGTGTGCAGAAGGAAGTCTTCCATTCATCACCTCCAGCAATGCAGACCAAATGGTATGCATGTCAGAGGTTGATCTTGGTGTAGATCTTGGCACAGCTTGGAGCATCTAGGAGGTTGGAGATATGTGGAAGTGGGTAGTGGTCTTTCTTCATGATCTTGTTGAGTCCTCTGAAGTCTATGCAAAGGTGGAGGGTACCATCCTTTTTGCGGATGAAGAGGACCAGAGCAGCATGAGCAGAGGAAGAGGGATGGATGAAACCGTTGGCTAGGTGTTCATCAAGGAATGTCTAGAGGGATTCAAGCTCAGAGATAGAAAGGGAGTAGGTACAACCCAATGGTGGAGAGATCCCTTCTTCCAAGTTGATCTTTAGATCATGTTTGCGATGGGAAGCAAGTTGTGAAGCCTTACTCTTGCTAAAGACATCTGCGAAGTCATGGTATTCTGGAGGAACTCCAGAGAGATCTGCAGGCTCAGAGGTGGTGGACATGGAACGAAGAGTGGTTTCCTTGGGTTGGAGTTGCAAGCTGAACTGAGTAGAACCTTCAAGGCAACAGGCTAGTGCAAAAGCAGGAGCACTGATAATCACGATGTGGTCTGGCTTGCAGTCAGAGAAATGATGTATATCTGATGGTGTAGTGTCAGCCGGAGGAGGTAAGTCTGGTGGCTGTGGAGGAGAGCTCAGAGTTGTTGGCATGGTCTGTTCAGGCGCACAGAATGAGATACTGCTCAAAACCCAATCAATCAATGGATTGTGCAGGGTAAGCCAGTTGTGTCCTAGAACAAGGGAACAGGATCCATCCAATGGAGTGACATAAAATGTCATTGGAGTGATATCACCAGTAGAGAAGTGGATAGAGAGGTTGATAGCTTGAGTGATGGTGGAGTTGGTTGTTCTGTTGAAGAGGTGGAGTTGCAGTGGAGGTACAGAATAAGGGTGAAGGGAGTTTTCATTAACAAAGGTGGTATCTATGAAACAGTCAGAGGAACTGGAGTCTACAAGTGTGGAGAAGGATGGAGTATCATAACCTATGAGAGAGACAGAGGGCATAAGTGATTTGGGGTCTAAGAGAGCAGACACATTGAGATGAATCTCCTTGAGTGCATGGTTGGTGTCAATGCAACCTCCAATTTGTGTGGAGTCATGGAGGTCGCAGACTAATTTTTTGTCTTGGAAAAGACATCCAGTTTAGCTTCCAGAGTTTCAGTCATGGTAGCATGACCCTTGAATGCCCTAGAGGAGGACTTAGGGCAGTCTTTTGCCATATGTCCTGTGTTTCCACAGAACATACAGAGCTTGTTGTCAAAGCAGCGCTTTCACTCTTCAGCAGTAAGCTTGCCATTCTTGCCCAACTTTGACAAGATGTTGGACTTGGGAATGGAGGTGTTGGCAGTCTTCCCTTTGGACTCATTGGAGTCCTTGGAGGAGCCAGAATTGTTCCCAGAGGAGGAGGATGCAGAGGGTTTGTTGGAGGACCTGGAGGATGTGGAGGAGGGGTTGTTGGAAGGTTTCACCTGGCGATTAACTTCAGACTTGTGCTCCCAATAGCATGCATCAATAGCCTGGACGAGAGTATGGAGTTTGTAGAGGGTTGTGGGTTTTCCAACTCAGGAGATCTCACCCTTGATTCAATCAGG
>JBBPMO010001415.1:0-10120 GCA_038090315.1 Xanthoconium stramineum
CTGCCCAAGCTTCGTCCTCACTCACCTCAGGCGACAACTGTGACGACAACGCCCTCGCACACCCTCGTCCTCGTCCTCCATACACAACGACCACGACAATCACGACCACGGCGCGCCTGCGCATCCCATGCCCGCCCTGAGAGGTACAGAAGCGATGGTACAATGCACACCATTGTGCACATTGTGCCGTTGCTTGTATAGCCCTCACCTTGGCCCTCCCTCCCTCCTCGTACCCCATGGGTATACTTAGTACCCGTGACCAAACCCGTACCCACAGCATGGGTACAGACCCGTCATAGGTACGGGTATGGGTCATCGTCCTGGGAGCCGGGGGTTACCCGTGATGAACCCTAGATGTGATTAACCTGAGGTATTCCTTGAGTGGGCCAACGCTAATCTTGGCCTCAATCTGGGTGACCAGTGTGAGTTCATGATCAGAGGGCGTTGCGAGAGTTAGGTGGAGAGGCCGAGTGTCGTCGAGACTCTCTGACCAGAACTGCAAATGTTGCTCGCGAAGCTCAGCCCTGTGTTCAGACGTCTTCCACAACCAGTCGCTGAAATCAGAATAGTGAATGGCGACATCGGGCAAGCTTCCAGGACCTTCCAAGTAAACCTTGAACATCTCATAGAAGAAGATGCCCAAGGATGCTTCATCAATAATGATGTGGTGAACCATAATGTTGAAGGCCCATAAGTTGTCACCAATATCGAACATTGTAGCGTTGATCAGTGGAAGACAATCGAGTTTGAAGTTTGGCTCATTGTTGAGCGTGAGACTCATTTCGTATGCCTTGGCTGCGGAATCAGGTTCTCCAGAAAGGTCAACAAAGCTCGTGTTGAAGTCAATATCGGGGTAGATGGTTTGTTCAAGTTTTCCTAGTTCCTTGTTCCAGGTGAATGCACTGGTGCACAGGGCACCGTGGTGTTGGACAACCTCCGCAATAGCCTCTGTCATGCAGTCCACATCAAGGGGTGTCTCCGAGGAGACGGTAATGAAATAGCCCTCGTGAGTATCCCATTGAGTGGCACCATAACGAGACATGTTGGCGTCAATCTTGCTGACCGCACGTTTGCGTGCATTGTTGCGCTCACGCTAGGGTCGGATACTGAGTGAAGCTAACATCAGACTGCGGAACGGTCATACCCAAGCCAGCCAAATGCGATACTGGTGAGGAGAGGCATCTGATGTGTAGGGTTCATCATAGGCGAGTCTGTTGTTGAGGATGGGAACGAGGGCATGTCCATATTTAGTCGCACCATCATCAGAGGTCAGATCTTTGTTGCCTCCAGTGCCATCAGGAAAAACCTCCTGAGGGAATTTAACTAAATTCTATCAAATTTCACTAGATTCCATTGGACTCTCAATTTAGTTAAATAACTCAAGTCCCCTCACATTTTAAGGCATTTTAGCTCAATCCAGTGCATTCATTTCGTCAATCTGCAGACCGTAGTAGATTAGATTAGACCAAATTAGGACCCATTGAGTCCTCCTCAGCGTCGTCGTCACTGGTACTCCTGTCACCATCCAACACCATCGGCGGTCCATTGAAATCCATCTGTTCGAATGTATTAAGGTGTTCCTTCAGGGTTCCCTCGTGGTCGTCGGGTCGGAGATGGGAGATCAGGCTCAAAAAGACCTGGTGGAGGGTGGGACACGAGCAGTTACGCTCGAATTGACACAGTAGAAGTAGGACACGGGCAGTTGCACTCGATTTGACGCGGTGGGGTGGGAGACGAGCGACCGGGCTCGAAAGGACGTGGTGGAGGCAGGAGACGAGCGATCGGGCTCGAGAGGACCTGGTGGAGATGGGACACGAGCAGTTGGACACGGTTGGGCGGGAGACGAACGACCGGGCTCGGAAGGGCCTGGTGGAGGTGGGAGACGAGCGGTCGGGCTCGAGAGGATATGGTGGAGGTGGGACACGGGCAATTGGGCTTGAATTGACACGGTTGGGTGGGAGAAGAGCAGTCAGGCTCGAAAGGACGTGATTAGAGTGTGAGGCAGGAGATTGGGCTCGAAAGGAGCTGGTGGAGGTAGGAGACGAGCGATCGGACTCGAGAGGACATTGTAGAGGTGGGACACAAGCGGTCGGGCTCAAATTGACACGGTTGGATGAGACACGAGCGATTGCGCTCGAATTGACGCGGGGGGGTGGCAGACGAGCGGTCGGGCTCGAATTGACGGAGTGGAGGCAGGAGACGAGCGTTCCAACTCGAACTGACATGGTGGGGGTGGGAGACGAGCGATCGGGCTCAAGAGCACGTGGTGGAGGTGGGACACGGGCGGTCGGGCTCGAGGTGAGATGGTGGGAGTGGGAGATGAGCGGTTGGGCTCGAACTGACGCGATGGGAGTAGGAGACGAACGGCTGGGCTCGAATTGACGCGGTGGGGGGAGGAGACGAGCGGTCGGGCTCGAAAAAACATGGTGGCGGCAGGAGACGAGCGATTGCGCTCGAATTGACGTGGTGGGAGTGGGACACGAGCGGTCGGGCTCGAATTGACGCTGTGGGGGTGGGAGACGAGCAGTCGGGCTCGAATTGAGACGGTGGGAGTGGGACATGAGCGGTTGAGCTCGAATCGACGCGGTGGGGGTGGGACACGAGCAGTCGGACTCGAAAAAACGTGGTGGCGGCAGGAGACGAGCGATTGCGCTCGAATTGACGTAGTGGGAGTGGGACACGAGCGGTCGGGCTCGAAAAGATGTGGTGGCGGCAGGAGACGAGCAATTGCGCTCGAATTGACGTGGTGGGAGTGAGACACGAGCGGTTGAACTCGAATTGACGCGGTGGGGGAGGGAGACGAGCGATCGGGCTCGAAAAGACGTGATGGAGGGTGGGACACGAGCGGTTGCGCCTGAATTGACACGGTGGGAGTAGGAGGCGAGCAATCGGGCTCGAGAGGACACGGTGGAGGTGGTAGACGAGCAGTTGCGCTCGAGCCTCGAATTGACAAAGTGGGGGTGGGAGACGACCAGTCAAGCCCGAAAGGACGTGGTTGGGTGAGAGAAGAGCGATCAGGCTCTGGAGGACGCGGTGGAGGTGGGGCACGAGCAGTCGCGCTCAAATTGACGCAGTTGGGTAGGAGGCAAGCGCCCGGGCTCGGAAGGGTCTGGTGGAAGCGGGAGACGAACAGTTGCACTCGAATGGACACCGTTGGGTCAGAGACGAGCGATCGGGCCCGAGAGGAAGTGGTTAAGTGAGAGAAGAGCGATCGGGCTCGGGAGGATGCGGTGGAGGTGAGACACGAGCAGCCGCGCTCGAGAGGACGTCGTCGGGGTGTGAGGCGAGCGATTGGGCTCGAAGGGACCTGGAGGCAGGAGACGAGCGGCCGGTCACGAAAGGGCCTGTTGGAGGCAGGAGACCAGCGATCGGGTGGGAGACGAGCGGTCCGGCTCGAAAGGACGTGGTTGGAGTGTGAGGCGAGCGAGTGGACATTGAGCCAGTAAGTGAGACCTTTCAGACAACCTTGCTTTTGCACATCTCGCGACCGATCCTGTAGATGTTCTGTGGCGAAGGTATGTGTTCTGTGGAAAAGGTCACGTAAGTATACGTTCAGGCTAAGATTCTGCCTCCATGGGTTAGAGTTTCAGACTCAAGAAAATTTTCATTGTGTTGATCATTGTTTATTTTATTTACGGCAGGCACATTTTGCACTCTACTACCGTGCGCAGTCGGCCTCAATCGACTCTAGCATCGCCATCTTCGCACATCGCGGCCTGGGGTTACTCCTACTCCATCTCCAGTCTCTATACAACATATCTGGTCGATCCGATTCGCCCGATTCGGCTTTGATGCGACCATATGACTTGGCAAGTCCGTTTGCTCACTCTGTCCGAGGACCCAACTGACTCTTCTGGGTTGCGTCTTCAGTTTTCCTCGACGACGTGGTGGGTTCACATGCTTGGTAAGATGTCTTGGATCGATGGTGTGTGGTGTGGATGGCCCAGGTATGTCCATCGTTGAGCGCTTGTGCTGTCCGTGCCCATTGGTCTTCTCTTCAGCTAGCGACCTTGTATTGACTCGATTCAAGTCCTGTGTGCGCCGCTTGTTGTGCCGTCCGTCAGGCCTCATCTCCTATCGTATCCGCTGCTGTTGCTGTCGCTCTTGTGGCTCAAATCTGCTTCAACGTCACCCAATGCCTCCAACTCGTCCAAATGGCCTCCTGACCCTCTATCTCAACTTGGTGCGTTCGTCTTGCTGATTCACTCGTTCCTGACGCTTGTAAGACGTTCCCGGACATGTGGACATCGACTGACCTCGCCGTTTCGCCGTTCGGCTTGTCTGGGGCCTCCCTTGGTGAGTTTTGCTCCTTCTCTTGCTCTAATGCTTCCAGATCCATTCTAACCCATCCCGTGCCACCTTAGATCAATTCCTGGAGTTTTCATTGCCCTTAGACGCTCCGACACGTCAACATCGCTGTTCGCTTTGTCCGGCTCATCTCAAGCTTCCCCTGGTGAGTCCTCCTCTACTTTCTGCTCTGAGCGCCCGTGCCGGCGTTCTGAAGCATCTTGCAGGTTCGTTGGGCAGTTCACAGCGTCCTCGACGCTCCCTGATGCTCCCAACGCATCCGTCTTGGTGCCGGTAAGTTCGTTTTCGGAGTTCACCACTCCTTTTCTCTCCCCCTCGAGAACCAGTATCAGAGCATGTACCACCTGACCTTGCATTTGCATGTGTCGCCATCATAACAAACACCTGTCACTATTATTTAGTTCACCATTTCCTTGTCCCTCACACTGAGTAGTTTGAACTTGATTGATTTCCATGAAATTGTGTGAAATTGGAACTCGAGCGAGTAAATATGACTAAATTCAATGGAATTCCCTCGGGAGGTTTTTCCTGATGGCTTGTGCCAGCCTTGGCTAGCATCTCATTCAGAGTGCCGAAGGTCATGGAACCGAGGAGTTCAATCTGGCTAACTTGAATGCTAAGACGTGACTTGAGTTGATTGCTGTACCGAGTCGCTAGAAAAGCCGTTTGACCAACGTTTGGTGGAGAAACTAAAAAGCCCACCTCTGAGAGGATCCAGGCCGAAGCTAGTGATCAGCGCGTTGTCGCTGATCTGCTTGACATTCATGCCCAACAATGTGGCAAGGAATGAGGTTGGAGATTCAACGCTATCGCCCTCATTGCCTCCAGTGCCGGCAGCAGACAGGTACTGCTTGGACAACAGGTGTCCATACAGCAGGGGCTCGCAGGCAGGGAACGTCTCGGGAACGTCATTGACGGCAAGCATTGGTATGTAATAGGCGATCCTGCGAATAAGCGAATCTCCGATAAAGTTGCAGACTTGAGCTGTCGTCATATCGGTCTTCGTGAGCTGGGCAGTGTTGGCTTTACCCTTAGTTGCGAGTACGAGACGCTTGAAGATACCCGAATCGGTAATGGGAGGGAACGACATGGAGATGGTGTTGGGAATGACATCCGCGATACGGTCCAAGTACTTGCCACACAATTAGCATTTGGTGGAAATAAGTAAACCTGAGCATTCTTACAATTGCGAGGCACAGTACGCAGCTTGACCGGCATTGCCGAATACAGATCCAATAGTCAAGAACAACAATAGAAAGTCGATCGCTGCCGGATCGATGCAGCTGCAAAGAGTATCGAGGACAGTGACCTTGGATCGGCCCACATCGTCGAACGATTGTTGCGTCAAGTTGGTGAACTTGGCATCGCGAAGCACGACGGTCATAACGTAGGTGCCTCCAATCGGACCAGCCTCCTTAGCCTGTGCAACGACAGCGGCAGTCTTCACCTTGTCGACCGCATCAACAGCGATCACCACTTGTGTTCCTGTGTCACGCATGCTTTGGATATACATGTTGTCGGTCTTGGTAAGACCTCTCGGGCCACGACGACTGGTCAGGAAGATATGACGGGCACCACGATGTACCATCCACTCAGTAATGCGCACACCGAGTTCACTGCAACCGCCGACAAGGATGTAGGACTTGCGAGGATCGAAGAGTTGACCAAGAGGGTCAACCCTGACGGTGTGGTCAGCTTCAGGGACGATGACCAATGAGTCGACATTGTCAGAACCAGATCTCTTGTATGCGGACATCGTGACGGTGCGCGAGCGGATGTTGAAGGGCTCCGAGGCATGACTATAGAGCAAAGCGGAGATTGCGGGAATGAGGAAAGCAGGTGACGCGGCAGAACAGCTGATATCCAGGATGTATGAAGACGCAGCATCAGACGGGATATCAGAGGCCTCGCTGGATTGGACGTGGATATAATATCCAAAGGGCGAGAGATGCTCGAACCCACGAGCATACACCTTTTTTCCGCTGCTATTAGATATCACGTCGAATTGAGACATGGCACCAGATCTGATCCACTCTGTGGTGGCGAGGGTGAAGTCGCCAATGAGAATGGTGCTCACACTACCCGTTTGTGCTTGCGCTCCCCTTCGCATTATGAGTGCGCGCTGCCCCCATGATGTGCGCGGAATTATGGTGCACTTTGACACCCATATTAGACCGCGTATTAAAACAGTCGAACAATAGCAGGTGACGCAGTGTGGGGTGGGACCGGCATGACCAAAGCAACAGCAGTGGAACCGTCTCCACCAGTTACACGCAGGTGGACAATAGCAGGTGACGCTGTGTGGGGTGGGACCAGCATGACCAAAGCAACAGCAGTGGAACCATCGCCACCAGTCACACACAGGTGGACAACATGCCGGAAAGATATATAAGACACGCCGTTATTCCCTCTCCTAACATCCCATTGCCCTTCTTCACAGCACCTTCGAGCCATGGAATACCCTTTCTTCCCAGTCGTTCCTCCATATCTTGAAGAGCGCATCCAACCGCTCAAGACAAAGGTGGTTCCAGACCTCTATGAAGCTGCGCATTCGAAAACGGACACCGCCCTATTAGAAGCCATAGATGACGACATATACCTTGCGTTCAGGGCGCACTATCGCTTCAAAGCTATGCTGACCTTCACGGAGATGTGTCTCCCCAGCTGGGAGGGAAAATCCAACGTTGCCCTGAGGCAATTCTACTCCCACAGAGCGGCAGCCGTCTATGCATACATTTGCGAGCTTAAGTTTGGATCATATGGGGCACTTGAAGCTCATATGGAAGATCACAAGAGGTATGCCAGCTCCTACATGTTCGGGGACCCACGCTAACTGCTGTTCCTATCAGGGAATGGTATTCTCGGCTCTCGAGTGCCGCAAGAAACATCAACATTCTTCATCACTCCATGGGACGTGAACAAGACATCCCACACCTAGTGAAACAGGCCAATCAACAGGCATTCAAGAGCCTCATCTTTGACGAGCAGGGAGAGCTGCTGTATGAGCTTCCGTACGACGATCACTCGGACCCCGATGTCTTGACATGGGGAAAGTTGGAGGCGGTATTGGGAAATGCAGCGACGCGCAATGAATTCAGGGATTATGGAGTGGAGGAGATGTAGTAGATCTGGCCGTATTCACAAACAACAGGGAGATTTTTGCTGTTGGTACGAGTACCAAATTCACGGCAGCAAAAAAAACTGCCCTACCTCAGTCGACGTCGATATATGTTTGCACGTGGTCGCGGTGACATTTTCTGCATGAATGTGAGGATCTTGAGCTTGGTTTTCGATGCTTCAGCAAACCCAAGCCACATCGTCGCTTGCGTTTTCGGCAGTAGCTGTCTCTCGACCTGTCCTCATCTCATCTTCGCACATATTTGTCTCATCTCGACTGCGCCTTCTCTTTGAGCTCTTGACACGCCCGGTGGATAGAGGTTGGTTTTCCTGAGGACATCACGATCAGCAGTGCAGCACCGAGGGAGTTTGGATAGGATGAGACTGATTAGACGCACCGTGACATTGAGAACAAAAGATTCGGATTCCCTACGTGTGAGAAGTGACAGTTATGTATCTATAACCCAGTTAATTTACGTGGCGGTGCATGTAAACTCGTAAATGGGATTCACCTCGGCAAGGGCACGGGGGGAGGGCGAAGCGCGCGCGAGGAACGGAACGGAATGCGACACGTGGAGCACGAACGGACGAACGGACAGTACTAGACTGTGTGATTCACCCTGGTGGCCAGCGCGGGCGACGTGGCGGAACTGTGTCAGGATCGATCGCGTTACCATACCCGGGCCAGCGCACGAGAGAGTCCAGTGACATACCTCAATCGCGTGTTTCAAGTTTAAGAAACAGAAATCGATCGATGCGGTTGAATGCAGGTGTTCTCGTTTAGAAGGATGCCAGCGAGAACAAGGGAGCCGGTAGTTCTTGAGCGGCTTCTTTCGAGTAATTAAGGCTTGCAGTCCGAGCGGCCGCGAGGCGGAGACTCGGAAGCTGCGAGGGCTTCTGCTTGTCCAAATAGGAAGAGTGGGTGTAGGTAGCCCCCAGAGCTCATAAAGTAGCCTAGATAGAGACGTTAGTTGTGGGAGACGCGCGGGCTTCCAGATTTACAAGAAAGTTTATCAAGATTTACGGTAAAATTTTCGCCGCCTGCCACTTAGCTCACATTACCCCGCCATTTTCCCACTTTACGCTACTTAACGACTTGTTCAACGCGTTACGCACGTGTATGCCTGACTTAATTTTTGTCAGCTCCATACGTGCGGTACTGCTCAACTCAGACGGTGAGTTTCCCACTCCCTCTCGTTTTTCTCTGCTCACAGCCGTCGACACTCGCCCCCCCTTCCCCGGGCCACTACCAGGCGCCTCATGCATGTTGGCCAACACGAGGACAAAGATCGACAAGGTCTTGGTAAGGTAATGTGCTTTTGCCTGGTCGTTGTTGACGCCCGAAGCATCCCCGTGGTACTTGATGGTGTAGATTATCAAGCATAACAGTGCATCCGGGGCCTGGAAGGCATACTCAAACTCTCCGGCAGCCACACGCTTGAGGTAGCTGTTGACACTGGAATCGGCGCAGACGTGGAAGAAGAACGATGACACGTCCTCGACCTTCAGAATACCTTGCTTGGTGAGATGTGTGATATAAGGGACGAAAGCTTTCTCCGGGGAATGTAAACGCTGGAAGATAGTGACCCATTGCCAGTGGAACTAGGAAAAAAGCTTCTCCCTAAGCTGCTCAATCTCAGGTTCGACTGAAAGCTGTCTAATGACAACACCATCGGAAGAAACGGTGTTGTTGGGTCGTCTAACAACACCACGAAGGTCATCGAAGAGACGTTGGACACTATTTAAAGCCATGAGACCATGCTATTGGGAGAAATAGTATAGACACGTACTCCTCATTGGCTTGAATGAGTTGACCCAAGACCTCAATCATATATGTCAAGTGGTTTTGGGTTGCGACTGGGGGGTCACTAGACAAGTATTCCCGGACCAAGCCAGTCGCAAAACTCTGCAGGGTGGGACGAGGAACCTGGAACAAGCTCTTGGCCATTTGCTGGTCCTGGAGCGAAGTGTTCACCAGTCCGCTGCGGAGAATGGTGACAGTCACCGGAATATTGACCTTGCGCTGCATCAACGTCAGCACGAACACAGATGGAGTGTGACGACTTGCTAATCTCATCCTCGGGAACTTCCTCAAAGGAATGGCATAGCTGGTCCGGCAGTGCCACGTAAATTTTCCTACCCAGCTGAGAGGATGTCTTGTATAGCAGTTGCGCGATCTTCTGAGACATCAGAAGTGGGGTGCGGTGATGATCAACCGACTGAGCGGCGATGTAGAGCACCTGGCGGATCAAGTAGCGAATATCGTGGTTCGAGGGGAGTGCCGAGAGAAAAGTAATGGGGAACTGAACGACAAGACTCTCCAGGTCTCCAACAGTGATCTTGAACCCGGATTAGTACGAAGTGGGCATTAGAAGCCAACAGACAAACCGTGAAGTATTCCATCGCCTCGGGGTGGCTCAAAGCACTCATCCCCTGTTCTGGAGCAGGAGGGCCGGTATAAACCACAGGAGGAAGATGGTTAGCACACGAATATGCCACTGCCGAGCTAGGCCGGCTCATAGTGGACAGCGGCCGCTTGGGGTCAAGAGCTGTGTCTCCACATCGGCAACATAACAAGACAGTCCAGTGGCATAGTACTCACAGAATTCTTCATACACGGCGAACTGATGAGGCTGTAGACCTATAGCCTTGGTATGCAGAGGATCAGGAAGGACCACCGAAAAGTTGGCGGAAG
>JBBPMO010001416.1:0-10115 GCA_038090315.1 Xanthoconium stramineum
CAGGGACACAGTTTCAACAAGGCTCAAACCAAGTAACTCAAACATAGGTTCAACATCTTCAACCATTTTGCACAGATGTCTGAGCTTTCTCACCACAATTTGTGCACAAAGCCATCAAGTATGGCTTAATAGGCATGAAGAGTGGCGAGTGCCACCCCAAGGTGTGGAAGTCGTGACAAGTGGCTTGAAGCATGGAAGGAGAGGCAAAAAGGAAACCAGAAGGGTGAGTCATAGATCTTGTTATATCTTTGAGCTACCCTGACACAATTATAACTCAGCAGCCATTCTGACCAAATCTGGTCAATTGTCGATGTCCAAGAAATGGGTGACCAGGTAAAGAAACACCTGACAAAGTGCCTCATTACACATTTGATGTTTCCTCCAGTCCTCTGAGCACACTAACCAAGGAAACCAGAAGGCGCAGTCAGAGGATCGATTCCCCAGCACCCAAACAGCTCAGACCTGTCAACAATGTCCTCCTCAACTTCCATATTGACTACCTAATAAGCTTGCTCAAGGACAAGCCACACCTATTGGAGTGGCACGTTGAATGCCTCGAGAAATCACTGCCAAACAAAGGAAGGTGCTGGAGTTGGCTGATTTACTACTAATTCAGTGTCTTAAGTTTCAGGATGCAAGTTAGCTACTCATGTACTTAGCCTATAATTCCTGTGTATTTTTAACACCACTTCCAGAGCTGTGCAGAGGAGAGCAAAAGCATGAACACTAACTCAGAGTCTCTATACACATAAGGGGGGACAAGTTCATGTTCTGGAGATTCCAGAAGTTCAGGCTTGCACTTTACTCAGTTGTCTAGTGACTTTAAGAACTACAATTGCCATGAGCATTTCTTACATGATTGATCCACAATTACAGGTAATCATGTGACTGTTGTACTGCTGCTCAGTCTGGTCGTGTTATCCCTTTCAGGGAGATTTAGCTGGTCATCCTGGAAACAATTATTCTGGCAGTGGTTCCACAGCCCGCATCAGTCTCCTGATGCTTTCAAGTATACTCATATTCTAAACATGAGCCAACCCCATTTCTTGATAACCATGAATTGTGTCTTAACTCTGGTTCCTTCCATCATGGTTAATGTTCTGAGGACCAGTTTTCAGATCGCAAAAAAACTGGCAACCTAACTGAACTGACAGCAGTTGCAACTGGACTATCAGTCCGGTTGCATCTGGATCTGAATCTGCATGTTCTGGTTGCCTGATTTTGAGGGAAAAGCATGCAACTGGTCCAAAACCAAAATAGGATCAGTTTGTTTGTGCATGCATAAGCGTACATAGCCCTACTTCCCTAAATATTCCTAGATTCTTGCAAATTTTCCCTGGTCTTATACAGCTATATCTATGTTGATACCAAAATAAAATGACATCCAACCTGAAAATGACTATATCTCTGCAATCTGTAGGTGGATTGCATGATTCATGGTTCACCAGGAAGCTGAGAGTCCATGACATCCAGACCCTGCTGCCATGGACTGGTCTCCAAAAAAAACTGGTCAGACCTGGTTGCAACCACAAGAAAGACCATTCTGGACCAGTCCTCTTTGGTCTTGGTCTCAGAGGTCCTGATTGATTCTGAACTCAAACAGGACAGGTTGTAGACCAGTTGTGCCATTCCGGACCCAAAAAACTGGACTGGACCAGACCTCAGAGCACTAGTTGTTGCATTATGATAGTAAGAGCAGGCTAATCGGCTGTCAATCAAGGCATGGCACCAGGACATCAAGCCAGCCAAGAGGCTTTGCTTCCAGGATTGTTATTAGAATGCAGAACATAATACATATTTTATTGTGATTCATTTTTCTATTTTTTCCTTTCCAATATAAACAGAAGTTGTGGCTTCTCTTTTATCTCCTTCTCCAACTGGGCAATGCGCTTGTTCATGCCAGTCAAGAGGTTCTTTAGTGTGTGATAGCTTGCATTGCTGGCTTTTCCTATAGACAGCAAATGTTGGACTCCCCTGTGATGTCAAATTCAGAGAATTAATATATAAATGATTTATGAATACTTGCCTTCCACCTTGCACTGATTGTGTCTTTGCCTTGACACATTGCAAGCCTGTTTCTTGGATTGTGCCTTTTTGCTGTACACATGCACAGCTTGTTTGATAATTCTTCATGCATCATATGGCTGTAAAATATGTCCAAGTCAAAAAAAAACTTGCTGGATGCTGATCCTAGCTCACCCACCTTCTTGACCTTAATTAACTCTTCCAGGTCTTCTGATTTTTCTGAGTCTTTCTGGTCTGAGGGTGTGTCTGCCTTGGCTTTCCCCCCCTTTCCATTGCTTTAGATGGCATGACTTCCACATCCTTATTTTTTGTATCCATGAATTCATGAAACTTGAATGTGACCTTGGCCCAAGTCCTTTCTTGGCTGGGGCTGTGCTCTCATCATCCGTAGCTGCCTTCTCATGGTTCCTTTGTTTGGAAAGTCAGGTACTTCTTCATTCCTGAAGAGAGAGCTTCCTGTCAACCTTGGGTGCTGGTGACCCATGGACATTAGGGTTATGTTTCAATCAAATAGAAAATTTGATGTTTCACCATTTGTATCACTCTCTTTCTTACCCTCTTCTACAAATCCACTGTCATCTGGAGTTCTTGTATGCTTCTTCCCCTTGTGGCCTGGTATGCTTTTGGTGCTTCTGGATTCAGAAGGCTTGAGGTCAGCCTTGGTTGCTACAGAGTCATGCATGTTAATTATTTTTGCATTGTGATGACAATTTACCAGGCTTACCATGTCCTTTCTTGTTTGATTGGGCATTATTAACAGCTCCTGAACCTGAAATCCTATAGGTCATTGGTTCATGCCTGCTTCTTGTCCATGGAGCTCAGAGCAGTTCTGATTCTTCTGCACTCAGAAGCACCTGGGTTGTTGGGCTCTGTTGTGTGTTGGCATTGCATATATTGGCATGACATTGGAAAGACAACAAAACAAAATAGGCCCACTGTTAGTGGAGTTTACTGAGAAGACATTGTGTCCATCTTGATCTTCATCATGTTCTTGGGCACGCTTCTGACCCTTGCTTCTTTCAGAAGCTTCAGGACTTTCATCCTGATCAGAAGGCTCCTTGGTTGCTGTTAAGTCATGTGTATTAGCATTGCATTGGAATGACAGCATGACAGCCACACCATTTACATCTCTTATGAAGCAGCCCTTCTCTGGAGCTTCATCTTCATCATCTGCCAAGACACCTTGTTTGCCCTTGCTTCCTTTGGTGGCTGTGGTCCTTCTGTCCTCCTTGGAAGGCTTTGGGTCAGCCTTGCACACTGAATCAAAATTAGCAACACATGATGATGGTGATAATGACTGACTCTACCATTTCCTTTATCTTGTGTATGTGCAGCTTGCAGTGTCCTTGTTGTTGATGATGGCCTTTGCCCCACTTCTTCAAACACCACCACATCCTGCTTGAAGCTTGCTATAGGCAGATGAATGTTTCAGAAGAGTGAAGACAAGTTCATCAAACACAACTCACCAATTCTTTCCACCAGAAGTTCCCTTCTTTCAGAGGCAGCAGTGCCTCCCCTGCTATGTCCACAAATTCCTTGCCAATGACTTCCAGGTTGTCTGCACGAACTTGGTTAAATAAGAGCATGTTAACTGTCATGTCACATCAGTAGTGGCACAAAAGCATGAGCATAAGGCTGCTAAGCAGCCTAAGATGGGAAGAACTCTTGCTAGTGTTTAGTATCTGGTTCTAGAAACATGTCCATGATTAGTCTGTGTTTGTCTTCATCCAAGCCTAATGTGCTTACATGTTCAGATTCCAGGTGTTTATCCATGGATCCCATTCTTTTTTTGGTCCAACAATATGCAACACAATTCCCAGTGTGGCTTGTACATGAGTTGTCATGATGAGGACTTTCATATCAGGTTGTGGTGATGTATCATTCATGGCAATATCATCAGTATTGGCATTCTGATTGGATATGTTGGTTGGTGAGCGTGTTGTCCAAGCACCACAATTGTTACAGCACTGTCTTATGTAACACCAGCACTTTTTGATCTTGTGAGATGTATCCCTGTAAAGTCTGCTTCATTCCACCACTGTCATCCACATTAAAACCACCATCACCCATACCACAAAAATGATGTTCTTCACCCTTTTTGAAATCAAATCACTTTATGGAAGCTGATGGTTGACAAGAGACAAATGAAACAATACTGAAACAAAATGCATTCAGGTAGGCCCGACTTTCTGTTTTCCACTGCAGGCTGACTCTCTTTTCCACAGTGCCCTCCTTGTTCACATAGCCAGTCCCAACCCAACCACAGGCTGTGCAAGTCATCATGCAGGCTCCAAGGGTGGAAGCAGAGGCAAAAAGAAGAGGAGAAGGATGAATCATAGATTCCATCATCTCCTCACACTACTCTCACACTCTTATGATCCACCCAGCAGCTAGCTTGACCACATCTGCTCAGGTCATCAATCCTTGAGAAATGGATGCCTAGGTAAGCAATCATCCCATGGAGTACATTGTTTTACTTTTTTACTTTTTTTCTAGTGAGCATGCCAGCAGCAGGAAGCCTGCTTACCTAAAGGGCACTAAGGTTCCTCCAGCCCTCCAGCAGCTCTGACCCCTCAAGAGTGCCATCATTGACTTTATATTCAAAGTTGAAACCAAATTACAGGCTAGAAAACAGTGCCAATCCTTTTATATAATCATTATATTGAATCTAAAAAGGTCCAAAAGAATTTGGTGATTAGAAAAAATTCTACAAAAACAAAGGGGGAAGGGGGGGTAATGTGACTACACCATTCACAAAATTCTAAAGAGCTTCAAGACTAGTCCTAGTTGATTCCTGGACCTTGAAAGCCCCCAGGACTATGTTACCTAGAAGCTGGATATGCATTTCTGAATTGATATAATGGGGTATGGAGGTGGAAGGCCAATGTTGATTATACTATCAAAAAAATTCTGGAGTACCTTAAGTCTAGTCCCAGTCAATTCCTGGACCTTGAAAGCCCCTAGAACCATATTACCTAGATGCTGGCCATGCATTCCTGAATTGATATAATGTAGTAGGGAGATAGGAGGTCAATAATGATTACACTATCAAAATTTTTTTGGAGTGCTTCAAGACTAGTCCCAGTCAATTCCTGGACCTTGAAAGCCCCCACAACCATGTTACCTAGATGCTGGACATGCATTTCTGAATTAATATGATAGGGTAGGAGAAGTAGTAGGCCAATGTTGATTACACTATCAAAAAAATTCTGGAGTGCCTCAAGTCTAGTCCCAGTCAATTCCTGGACCTTAAAAGCCCCTAGAACTATGTTACCTAGATACTGGACATATATTTGTGAATTGATATGTTGAAATAGAGAAGATAGTAGGCCAATGTTGATTACACTGTTAAAAAAATTCTGGAGTGCCTTAGGACTACTCCCACTTAACTTCTGGACCTTGAAAGCCTCCAGGACCATGTTACCTAGGAGCTGGACATGTATTCCTAAATTGATATTATGGGGTAGGGGAGGTAGAATGCCAATGTTGATTACACTATCAAAAAAATTCTGGAGTGCTGTTTAGTCCCACTCAATTCCTGAACCTTAAGAGCCTCCAGGAACATATTACCTAGAAGCTGGACATGCATTCCTGAATTGATATGATAAGGTAGGGAGGTAGGAGGCCAATGTTGATTACATGGTTAAAGAAATTCTGGAGTACATCAAGACTACTTCCATTCAATTTCTGGACCTTGGATCATCTTGTATGATTTCTGCCATGGTTGCAATGATATCCTGAAGCACAGCCAAAGCAAATGGAACAGCCTTGAGACAACCAGCCTTGGGATTGCAAGTTCCACCTTTGTGTGACTTGTATCTAACTTCAGGCAAAGTCAATGCTGCATAAGGTGCCTTGACATGACCCACATTTCATGCTATGGCAGGAAGTAGCACATGCATCCAAAAGTAGTGCAGAATCTCCTTTGGAATGTTGGTAGCTTGATAGCCTGAAAGCTCATCACAATGGATCATTCTAGAGAAAAAATATAGATGTTGAGGCTTCCAGAACCACCACCTATAGAGCCAAAGGTTGTGTGGGAAATGGAGCTGAAAGCACAAGGCACTGACAACCACTCTGTTCATCCTCCCAAGGTTCCTGCATTCTCCTCAGATTGTGGTAGGAGTATTTCAGTATAGACATGATTGTGCTTCCTAATGGATACTTTCTTGTCCAAAATAGAACCCAAGAAGATAGAGGCAGACTTTTGAAAATGATGTTTTCAGGTGACCCAGATGAGATTGTCCATGTCCACAGAGACACCAATTTTGGTAGTATCCAATGGTACATGATCCTGTTCAAAATCAACACAAATGTATGTGTTTTCAGTCTGACCTCAAACAAAAGCATTGAAAGATGCTTCAGAGTCAACTCATTCTAGTGCCAGCATATCTGCTGCATTATAGATGGAGACATCAGTGACATTAACAAGGCTCTCTGTGTCTGCAGGAAAGAGGTAAGGGTGGTGGCATAGAGAATATTTGCCTGGAGAAAGCTTTGTTAGTCAATTCATATGACTAGAGTGTTTGAGTGCCCACCAGCCATATGGTTTGAGATCTGTTGAGCAGGATCATAGCCATTGGGTATGCCCACCACCATAACATGATCCAGCACATGGACAGGATCCCCAAGATAAAAACATTTGATGAAAACTTGGCAGAATTTTCCAGTCATACAGTTGTGGAGAGACAAACACGACAATTCTCTTCATCAAATTATTACACAACACAACATTAGGTAGACAGCCTAAAAAGTGTGCATATGATATACTGGACACCTAGCAATATGATTTGCATGAGCAGAATTTTAATACTGTCAGTTTTGGAACATTGACCCCAAAAAATTTGGCCACTCCCGAAAAAAATCACAAAAAATCCCGAAAAAAGCGGAATGGAGAGCTTTCAGCAAGTACAAATACATAGAATACTGGCAATGGAGTCTATGGCACAGTGAGGGACCAAAAAAAATACTTGAACTGGTGTGGCACTCATAGAATAACCAAAAATGCCACACAGATGTCCAAGAAAACAGACCACTGCACAAAATACAGCTGGCCTATGGAACCAGGGCCACTCAGGAGCAAAAAGCCCTGCACCTTGCAGCTCCTCTGAGTCAGAATCTGAGGATTTTGTGCCCTTGAAGCACCCAAAATTGAGTGGACTCTGTGACTCTGTGACAAGGCTGGAACTTCAAGATGCCATGGACTCTGATGAAGATTGGAAACTCACCAGTGTGTTTGATAGCACCAAGTTCATTGCTGGTCACAAAGAGTCTGAGGAAGAGTCAGAAACAGAAGACAGTGACCTGCCATTTATTTCGGATGACAATGCATAATCTTGGCTCATTGACCTTGCAATTCACTTGGGTGACAATCCATCTGATGAAAACTGGTTGTGTCCAAGACAGGTGAAGGAGGTGAAGCATCAAAAGGAAAGGTCAAAGTCCCACAAAGGTGATTCAGTGATTCATCAATCACTCATGGTGGTTTATGAGTGCCTATAGGCTTGGACTCACTGGGAAGACGGCAGAGTGGACAGTAAGGAAGCAGAAACAGCACCAACATGTTTCACAGTCTGCATTGACATCAATCAAGGCTGTCCTGGACTCCTGGTAGCAATTTAGTTTACCTATTTGTTGTAATTAAATTGGCCAAAAATTTGATCACTCCAAAAACTCATGGGAAAAATACAAAACTACTGTTTTCTGTCTCCTTTCTGCAACCAGAGTCATATTCCAGAGTCAATTTTGCTCAAAAAAAATTATCTAAGGCTCTAGCAAAATTGTTGTGTTTGTCTGTCCGCAACTGTGGTCTTTAAACATAGACAATATACCCTGATAATAATAGGGTTTCATAATGAACTTGTATGGATTCCAATATGATTTCATGCTTTTATAGGTAGGAGTGCCCTCATAATCATCAAACTTGTGATCAAAAGATAACCATTGGCACTCTGTATATGCTGGGAGATCCATGGGTGGGGTGGGTCTTGGAAAACAAAACATGGTGCCCTTTGACCAATTCTTAACATGTTTGCATTGGTTGATATTGTATTCCTGTGACCTGCCTTTCACAGCTCCTGAAGGCATCCAAACTCAGAATTGAGTCAAGATGTAACTGGAACAGCTTCTGTAGTCATTTGGACTTGGACTTGGACTTGAAGTGAGGATTCTTTTGCTTGTCAACTGCATCCTTGACCTCTTTTTCTTCATCTCCATTTGGTTCACCATCAAAAATGTCGGGCTCCATTGATCTGTTGGCCCATCTCTTTTTCTGGCAGACTATGCAGTTTGCACAGGAAATGTTGAGGTCCTGCACCACAGGGGTATATTGTTGACCAGATGCTTCATTCTCCATGGTGGCCAAATCCTCTTCAGTGACAAATGAAGTGTCATTCCAAGTCATCCATGTGTCATCATCTGGTAGATGAGATGTTGTAAGAAGGTTATAGTCTTCCCAAGACTTTTGGCAGGCCTCTCTGATGGTGCCCAACATTTGCAAATGAAGTTGGTGTCCACAGGAAATGGCAGGGAAACATATTTCACCATTGGAGTCACCTAATCCACTATCCAAAATCTGCTTCAAAAGAAAGGCAGCAATAGAACCACAGTCACTTCCATTTTGAGGCCAGTTGTAAGTGATGACAGTGACCTGATTGGCATCTCCAGGATCAATATTATGGAATGCTCCCAGCCTAGCCCAATATAAAAGACCCATCCAAATATTCCAGTCTTTGAGCTCTTCATCAAAGTCTTCACAGTTCTTGCTTATACATCTTCCAAGAACATAAGTGAGTGCAGCATTGTAGTCAAAAATCACAGTGAAGTAATGTTGGTGATGAAAAGTGAGGAAGCCAACAGGTTGAAAGATAGCAAGAGACCCTAAATCAATCAAGTATCATTTCTGGAAAAGTCAGATTTTTTTTTTGTGTTGGCATCTGATGGATCCTATGGACATTGTAGGAGAGTGTTGCCATCATAATGTCCACAAAGTGGATATGAGTTCTACCCTTGTGGAATACCAGATGGACATGAGATAAAAGTCCAAAATAACACCATCTACTCAAATATGTGATCAAAGAGTTGGAATGGTTCTATAGGCATGGGCCCATATGGAAGGGTGAGCCATGGCACATCCTGACAGCAATAACCCTGTTAGCCTGATGGGATCAATTAGTGAGAAACATCCACTCAACTTGCAATGTGCTTCCTTGAAATGAAAGTCTGTCCTTGGACTTCACTGTCCACTAGAGAATGTGCCTGAATTCAGGAGTGTTGAACCACCTCAGGTTCAAAATCACTATCATGGGAGTGGCCAGGGCTACTGTTTCCATCACTTTCACCATGAGATGCCTCATACCACTTGGAGCAATGTTGCACCAGTTCATCAAATAAACATGTTGATGGTGAATTTCCAGGATTAGATTGCATGTAGTTGACTGCAATGTTGCTTGGAGATGCTGGTAGGGAGTTGACAACATGAAGTTTGTCCAAAATGTTCATGGGAGGTGTCTAGAATATTACTGATGGGAGAGATCTCTCTAGCTTGTGGGATGAGGTTGGGAGGAGATGCAAGATCTTTGCAGAGTTGCTCTATTATGCCATGTAGAGAAGTTTCCTTGGATAATTCCAAGCTGAAGGCAGATAATGAAGAAGAGGATAGCAGTACTTTGCACATGTTGTTCGTCAGGTTTTGAAAGAGATTTGACAATGATGGCAATGAAATGGGAGAAGAAGGTGGATTAGTGTGAGAGAGGTGGTCAACTATTTTTTGAAATGCAAGGGGATAATACATTGGTCCTTGTTCCCCCTCACTCCTGTCATGGATAGGAGAAGTGCTGTATGGATGACACATGCCTGGCATGTTGTAGAAATTGTTGCAATATGGGCTGCCACAATGTTCTGGAAGGCATTTATATTACACTAGCATTGAGCAGGTTACAAGTCACTTTCAGGTTTGACCACCAAAGAAAAATTCACTTGAATGACCACTATATTGGCTAGGGCTGATTAGGTGAATGTTTTACCTAAGTGAATACATTTTAGCAGGGCAAACATGATGGCAACCATTTTCAAACTGAATGACTGTGTAA
>JBBPMO010001417.1:0-10105 GCA_038090315.1 Xanthoconium stramineum
TGTCATTGTATGTTTACGCATGAAAACCCTGACGAGTCTAGAGTGCTTCAAGCTCGATTTACTTATCGATGCATCACTCACTCGAGATACAAGAAATCCTTTTAAACATCATTCGCCACTGCTATGTTGGAATCTGCAATCACGCGCACAGCCACGTCGCCATCGGACCGACAAAATCACCGACGCGCACATGCTGCGCGTCCATTACATTCCTCGCGTACGTTCTACATTGTACGAGTACATTACCCGCTCCGCGTATTTCATCTTTATTCGTATTCCTGTGTCCGGATCTCTTTAGATCCTTCTTACCCCTTTTACCTACTATTCAGTTATCTTGTATATAACTTTCTCTGTTGTCAGTCAAACACCTCAGTCCGTTGTCTGCACATGATGACTGAGGTGAGCTAACTATATCCACTTCCTACCTACTCGAGCTAACCCATACATAGTCTCTCTTGATAGGTAACTCTAATATAGTCCGTTGTCTGCACACGACGACTGAGTCTCTCTTGATAGCTGTCATGCCGATTTCCCGCCCTCTAGAAATCTCTCAGGTTATGAGCCCTGAGCTTCACAGATACTAATCAAGTCGAACTCACCATGTCCGTTGTCCCTGTCACCACCGATATCCTCCTGAGCAATGTTCCCAAGCTCGATGTGAAGGGAACCAACTGGGTGATATTTGCATTCCGTTTTCAGGTCGCTGTTGAGGCCAAGGACCTGTGGGGCCACTTGGACAGCTCTACTGCTCGCCCGAGCTACACCAACCCTCTGACCCCTGAACAGCAAACCAAGGTTAATAAATGGGTAAAGGATGAGCGGATGGCAAAGCACTTACTTGCCCAGTGGATCCCTGACTCGACCGCCTTGTGAGTCCAGAAGAAGACGACTGTGGCTGAAATGTGGGCGGAAATCACCAAAGAATACACGGAGAAAGGCGCATACACACAAATGGACCTGTGTGCGCAGTTTCTCGAGTCGAAGCTTGCCAAAGGGGCCAACGTTTGGCAATTCCTTGATGGGCTACGAACGAAGAGGGAGGAGTTAGCGGCTGTAGGTGTCGACATTGACGAGAAAGACTACTGATCAACAATCATTAAATCCCTACCCAACTCGCTTGCCAACTTCGCATCGAGCCAGCTTACTGCAGCTTGACTGCTCACTACTGCCAAGACAGTAGAACCGGACGTCTTGATCTCTGTCATAGCCAAAGAAGCTGATCGTCAGAAGGCAAAGTACCCAACGTGCAGAGATGCAAAGGATCGAGATCATGACGAGGCGATGGCTGTTGTGCACAGAGGACCGTCTCGAGGACAAGGCAGGGGTGGACGCTGCAGAAATGGGAGGCGAAATCTGCCAAAATGCTGGGAATGCGGATCTACGGATCATTTAGTGGCTTTCCACAAGAAGTCAGGTAGCAACAAAAAACCTACCAGTACGAATTCCACCCATGTTGCTGAAGGAGACAGCGACTCGGAGGAGGGCGTTTTTGGAGTCCAAGACGACTCAAGCGATGAAGAATCCGTTCTGGGGCTGGTGTCAGCGGAACCCTCGGATGATGAAGAGGACGATGGCGATGGTGGAGATTGGTTTTCGGTCACTGACAAGGACGTATTTGACGACGTCTGGGACCTTGAGGAGTCCCGAGCGCTGGATGTCGAGGATGAAGTATCCGTCGACTGCGCTGCACCTGCTGTCGACCCAGAAAACGTTGCCATGGAAATAAATGAAGGACCTACCCCTTCCTGCCAGGTCGAGTTGTATGACTCTGTGTTACAATCTTCCTCTGAAGATGCCGGTACACCAGTCTTTTTCCTCAAACTATCTGAGAACCTTTAGACCTAACTACGCACTCAAGGGACTGAGCACCAACTATCTCTTCTGACATTGGTGACCTGTCTTGTTATCGTCCTAGTCGGACACTCCCGCGTTCCCGTTTCCTCTTCTGCTCTTCTCTTCCAGACCAGAACGCTATCACGTTACTCCTCGGCCAATATCCATGGACCATTTTCTTCGTTGACATTCTCTGGCATTCCTTGATGACGCGGCCCTTTAGTACCTCATCATGATCTATGTAGTCTAGAACACTGCCTCGTCTCCATTCCATCCGTTTCCTCATCATTCCATCACTGACACTGCCACCCATATCTCTCCAGTACTTATACTTGCCACTTCGTTCCCACCATCTTCTTTTCTCTTTTCCTCACGTTTCTTCTACGCATCCACAAGGCATCTACTCTCGTAACCCTGCCCCGTCCACTCTAGTACCTCCTTAGTCTATCTTCTACCCTTGTGCAATCTAACTGCTGTTCGCTGAGAACCCTGGACCCATATCTTAGTTGGCCGTTTGCCGAGCCCTTAGTCTTCATCCTCTTCGGCCGTCTGCTGACTTTCCTGTCCTAGACCCCAGTCATCGTCGACCGTTCATCGACTCCCCAGACCCTAGTCATTGTCGACCGCTCGTCGACTCCTTCGACCCTAGTCATCGTCGACCGTTTGTCAACTCCTTAGACCCTAGTCATCGTCGACCGTTTGTCGACTCCCCAGACCCTAGTCATCATCGACCGCTCATCGACTCCTTAGACCTCAGTCATCGTCGACTGTTCGTCGACTTCCTAGACCTTAGTCATCGCTGACCGTTCGTTGACTCTTCGGTCCCTAGTCACCGTCAATCCCAACTCTCGACCTCTCGTCCCTTCGAACCTCTTCTTCTTGATCCTGAGGATGTAGTGTCTCTTTGTGAGTACCTCCCTCAGAGAATCTCCGACCTACAGAAATTGCCTTCGCGTAACACTCTGGAACGATGTGCCACATCTCTCCCTATCGCGAGCATTTTGAGAACCTCATCGATATCCCCAATAAATCATTTACCACCGCAAATCACCAGAAGTTTGTCGCGACTGGAGTCGGTGACATGATCATTGAAGTACCAAACGGGTATGACGTATCGCGTTTGCGCCTCACTGAGGTGTTGTTCTCGCCCGAGGTTGGATACATGTTGGTGTCCATTGGTCGTCTTGATGAGCTTGGGCTCTCGACGACTTTTGCAGAAGGATTCTGCATGATCCGCGGATCAGACGGAGAAACAATAGGCCGAATACCATGTACCTCAAAAGGGCTATACCGCGTCGTACACGAGCACAAAACCGCAAACACCGCCACAGAAATGGTAACGGTGATGGAGTTAGACCATCGTTATGGGCATATCGCCCCATCTGCATCAGTAAACCAGCCTTACCACTTAGCTGAGGTTACAGCATTCCAGTCTAATCTAGTCAAGGCACAATCTGTCCTATTCTAGGTAGGCCTGTGACAGCCTGTTTACGTCATCTCCTTTCATCGGCTAAACTCAGCAATGCCAGTAGATGTCACATTCTGGGTGGACGCTGTCCTTGTCTGTCCTAGACTAGAGCAACCATTCAACATGTGAAACCAACTCGTGACTTTACCAGTTCAGGTTGCTTGATCCACTCACAAATGGTACACAACATTCATTATAATTAGATTTTTGATTTCCTACAATGTCAAAGAAACAGTACGTCCTAAGTAGTACAAGCAATCTAAATACACGTCACAATGGCATGCATCAACAGGGTCATCCTTCAAATTGTCCTCAACATATCTGCCTTATGCTCGTTCCCTCGTCCTCTCCAATGTTGCGTCGAGCCTGAATGCTGGGATATGGGGGCAGCAGTAGCACTGGCGCAGCAGCACTTGTCGGTTGCTGGACGAGAAGGGGTGAAGCCAGGACATGTCGTTGTTGTGTCGAGAGATAAAGGACTCTTGGGTCTGAGTCGAGTCGAGCGCTGGAAAGGGGGCAGCGGCAAGGGGGCACGTCGTCATCATCGGGTTGGGTTGGTGAGAGAGGGTGCTGCAGCGGCACACAGCGGTGGTGATGGTGGGGACGGCGCGAGACCGTTGATGTTGTGGCGATGCTTGTTGGTTGCTGGGCGGGATGGGATGAAATTCGGGGTATGTCGTCGTCGTCGCGTCAAGAGACAAAGAGTCTGGGTCTTGCATCCTCGTCAAGATGAGAGGTGGAAAAGAGGTAGGGGGCGCGGGTACGTCGTCATCGTCTTCGTAGCTTCTAACGGCAACACAAGCATGCCGTTATCGATGCCAGATGTTGTTATCATCATTGTTGGTTTGGGTGGCAAGAGAGGGCGTGGCAACGCCATGGGTAAGCGGTGGTGGTGGAGACGGCACAAGACCGTCGATGTCATGGTCGTCGAGGCCAGTGCTAGTAAGGACTTGTCCTCGCGACTCGGAGGCTGAGTAGCATATTGTATGGGGCTTGAAGTTTCCCCAGCACTTTCCCACAGATTATGGGTAAACAGAAACGTGTGACATGTGGCTGAGTCAAAGCCGCCCGAGTAATTCGAAGAACATAAGTTACAAGTAGCGCAATATCGGGCACAGAACTAGTACAAGAAAAAAATACATGTAGTACAAACTAATAGTAGCAACAAGCATCAGGTAAACTACGTAAGATCAACATCGAACAACGAAGGGTTCGAGAGCTGCTCAGCTGTAAGAAACCGTAGGTTAGTAATGGCGTGATATGTCACGAGAAGGGTTGAAAACCAACCTGATGCAGGCAATGAATGGTCTTCTTGCATTGCGTATTCAAGTGCTGCACTTTGTCCGCTTTTCTGAATCCAAAAGTGAACTTGTCCGACGAAGCGGTCAGCAGCATGCAGATCATCTTGTGCCTTCTCCAGAACAATTTAGTTGTATTGAAGGACTAGTGTATTGTGGTGGATGATTTGTTGGGCAAGGGTTTTGTGGGTGTCAAGGATACGACGATCAGCTCAAGCTGCCTCTAATAAGAGGTAGGCTTCTCGGGCACTGTGTGGGCAAGGAATGATGCAGCGTACACCTTCGGGTTCCTACGTACATACATGTCAGAATGTAAACGATCAGTGAGGGTGAAGACGGCTGAAAGCTTACATCGTGATGATGAAATGGATCATTGTCCATAGACTCGTCCTCCAAGCCTTCGAGAGGCTGAGAAAGGTCATCTCAAGCCTCGAGATGATTTGAATTATGAGGGGATGCCAGTGGATGAATGCTGTGGTTGCGGGATATTGGATGGTGTTCAGATCCCAGGTCTGGCATATGGATCACCAAGTAGTAAATAGGTGAAATTGTATGATGATCGAGGGTCAAAAATGGTGCTAAATGAAACACTTCATCCAATATGGGCCATTGCAAAGGATGGGAGGCTGCTTGACTCGGTCGTGGATGCGAATTCGGTGTGCTCATTATGATAGTTGAGATGAAAGTGAATGAAGCGCAACACGTGTCAATTTTTCGTAAGGCACACTGGGCCATATACTACCATCAGCTTCCGTTGCTCCGAGCTCCGAGCTCCAACGTAGCTTCAAGTTTGACCTCACGCCCTGACAGCACTTGCCGATGCCCAAAGCGAGAATGAACTGTGGAACACTGAAGAAAATCAGTTGTCCACAATGCGGAAAGAAATTCTGCTCCAAGACCAATGTCCTTTGTCACCTGAACCAGCCAATGGGCCTCTGCTACAGAGCAAATTGGTATCAGCACTCAGGTTACTCAGATCTCCTGCACGGGCATGACTTGCCCCAAGACGATGATCTATCCACTGGTTCCACCAGCAGTAATCTTGTTCCCAACATCTCTCTTTCCCCTGTCTCGGACTCTCAGCCAGATCTCGATTATCCTCCCCTTCCACCTTCCGAGGACGGCCTCGCCAGCAATCAAGGAGAGAGATGCTACAAGATGGATGTTGGCGCTGAGCAAAAATTCATCGAGACTTTCCCGGATTGTAGCAACTCCTACACTGGCGGGTTCACATTTATGGATTTATTCTGGCAAGATGAACATGCTGAAGAACGACGCAAAAACTTGTATTTCCCCTTCGCTTCTGGCGAAGAGTGGGAGTTCTCATCTTGGTGCCTACACTCAGGGCTTAGCATGGCAGCCCTCGACTCTTTGTTGTCGCTAACAATTGTAAGTACATAACCAATACTTCTGCCCCAAACTGCTGATTGATCAACCCAGATCAAACACATTTCACTTTCATTTCGAACTGCGAAGGAGCTCTGGGGGCGTGCAGAGAGTCTTCCATCAGGACTGCCATGGTTATGCAAACGGATGACAAGTGAGGCTCCCACCAAGCAGCCAGTTCGTCTGCTCTATCGTCTGGCACTCGAATGCATACAATCCCTGCTCAGCCACCTGCTGCTTTATCCCCACATATCCTTCGTCCCTCGCAAAGTTTGGACTTTGGCTGCTCGCGTTTGTCGTATATACGAAGACTGGTTGAGCAGAGACCGCGCATGGGAAATCCAGGTAGGTTTCATTTCCTGAGCCATGATCACTATCGCATTCATCGGGCATTCATACCAGGAAAAACTTCCCAGGGGTGCGACAACACTGGGTGTTGTTCTTTCCTCAGACAAGACGAACATATCCGTGATTAGCAGCAACTGTATGGCATACCTGCTCCTTATCAGCCTCGCCAACATTGATCTGGCCATTCGTTCCAAAATCTCAATGGATACGTACCTCCTTCTAGCCCTCCTCCCCATTGCAAAGTTCACTCACAAAGATATGTGCACCCGTGGACTTCTCCATGATAGGCTAACCCACCAAGCCTTACACGAGGTCCTAGTACCGCTGAAGATAGCCGCTCGAGTTGGAGTTATGATGAGTGATCCTGCTGGTAATTTGAGGTATTGCTATACTCCACTGGCCGCATATATTGGAGACACACCGGAGCAATCCCTTGTGGCGTGTACGAACCCCAAAGCATCCCCGCTCACGATGGCCACTTTGAAGCAATTCGGCGACCCCGTTTCACATCCTCCACGCACTGGCTCACTTACTCTTCACGCCATCCGCATGGCGCTTGAAAAGTGTTCTCCCCAAGATTACAGGGCGTTCTTGAAGGTCGCCAGGGCCCTCTACTTGAATGGCATCATTGAGCCGTTTTGGGTGGACTGGCCCTTGTCCGATCCATCCGAGTTCCTTCATCCAGAAACGCTTCATCACTTCCACCAGTTTTCCTGGGACCACGACATCAAATGGTGTATCGCGGTTGTCACCGCTCTCGAGATCAACTTTCGTTTCTCCCTTTTGCAACCTGTAATCGGGTATCGCGGGTTCGAGGACAGCATATCTAATTTGAAGCAGGTTACGGGGTGTGACCACCATTCAATTCAGCAGTATATCATAGGTGTTATTGCTGGTGCAGTCCCCCGCCGATTCCTCATCGCGATCTGCGCGCTGGTCGAGTTCCGCTACCTGGCGCAAGCACCAAGGTTCTCCAATCAGTCGCTCAGCAAGTTAACAGACACACTCAAACTATTTCACGACCACAAAGACGCCATCACGCAGGCTGGGGGCCACAAAGACTCGTGGGAGATACCAAAGCTAGAGTTACTTCAAAGTGTGGTGCCTAGCATTCGACGCTCTGGTCCCATCATGCAATGGTCCACCGATGCGACTGAGCATGCGCACGTCCAGGAAATCAAGGTTCCCGCTCGTTCAGGCAACAACCGAAACTACTATGATCAGATCGCTCGTCATCTGGATCGCTCTGACAAATGTTTCAGGTTCGACGTTGCCATGTATTTTGCAGCCCGGCATGAAGAGTCTCTCCTCTCCAAGGAAGATGACCTTGACTCTGACCAGGAGGACGATCGTGACGAATTAGATGCCCTTCCCCTCCATGAACATATGAAGATATCGACATCCTGCTCATCTGTTAACTATTTCGTCCTCGCCGATGCCATTGTGTGTGGTCGCATCCCCAACACTCCAAGACCACATCGCACCTTTGCGACCTCCACCACCACATTTCATATCGCAAATAAGCCCTCCCTTCAAATGACTGTCAATGAAGCCGCTACGCTTTTTGGAATCACGGACCTCCGCCCCGCCCTCTGGGAGTTTTTACAGCGCGTTCAGGACCACACCAATGTTCATGACATCTCTGGTGTCAGGACGCAGGACCTTCATTCCCAACTCCCATTTGATCATATCCAAGTATGGTACAAGTTACATGTCCAACGGCACCTCTATCATGAAGACACACAGGTAGATGCACCACAGACCCTCAGAGCATTTCCTCCCTCTCCCGATCGCCCTCACGGACTTTACGACGCTGTTGTCATCAGTCCCAGATCTGATAGCGACTGGCCATGCCGAGGTGTTGAAGGTACGGATTTCGAGCTTGTATCTTGGGAGTACACTATCAACACATGGACGGCAGGCCACCTTGTTGCACAACTCAGACTTGTATTCTGCACAATGAACGCTGATTATCTCCTTGCTTACGTTCAGCGCTTCGACATTGTGTCTCAAAGGGAAAGCACGAGCGATGTTCATCCAGGCACTGGGATGCAGCTACTCAGGCGGGCGACAAAATCAAATGGGACATGGATCGGGGATATTGTTTCTGTATCACACATTCGATCTGCGGCTCACTTGATCCCCAGCTTTGGTAAAGAGGCCCATCCTCGCTTATCCAGACAGAATGTCTATGAGTTGTCAACTGATTTTTGGCTCAATAAATTCTGGTCGAAGGAATTTTATTACGTGTTGTGCCCTTAGTCACTGACGGTATCTAGAGCTATGTAGTAATTAGCCTCGATGCAATCCATCGATTGATAAGCCATCTACCCGACAACTCAAGAACCCTCACTTCTACCACCACCATCAGTCCTCTTGACCCACTACCAAGATGGGTAGTAGTTTGCACAGGGTAAGGATACCTGATATAGCTGCTTGTCAAAAATTTTCTGATCTTTCTTATTGCTTATTACTAAGCATAACACACCACTCCTACTATGCGCAGTTCGTCATGTGTTCCAGCAGAACGACGAAGTAGCTGACTGGGAAGTCACAGTTGGCTATGCCGCCACAATTTCCCCGCAAGCAGGACGTATATCGCGAGTCAATGGACCCTGGAATCATAGAAGACACAGCCCCCATCCACTGGTCGCTCGATCAGCAGCAGACAACAGAATTCCTAGTGAAACTGTATCCGGACAGCAGGCTCTTGCTGTCAAACACTGCTTTCGAGTATACTTCCCAGACCTTACAAGCTCAGAGCTGCTGGAAGAGAGGATCGCAGAATTCTTCAATGGTGTCATTCAGCACGTGCCGCATTCGCATACATGTACAAGGTAAGTTAGAGTAGTCCCTTCGTCTTTGCAGTTTTAAGGCTGACATCACATTAGACGATGGACTGGCAAGGCAGCGAACAACCCTGTGAACAGTTTCAGCGGCGCTATTCGAAAGCCTGACCTCTTGCTTTGCGAGGAGGGTGTTATCTCGAAACGGATCGTTCAAAAAGAGAAATTTGACGCGAAAACCGACATTTATTCCCTGGGAGAAGTGAAGCAGAAGTACAGCGACGACCATAAAAAGGATTCGTACGTCGAGCTGGCCGGGAAGGTAGCATTCTTGCTCAAGGCCCAGGATGGCTGCTGCGCAGTGCCCGGTATTCAGCTCCTAGGCTCGTCCATCGTTCTTACGCTCTTCGACCGAGGTGGCTCCATCTCTACATACCCCCTCAACATCCATCTATTCCCTGAACAATTTCTCCGTATCCTTCTTGGCATCACATTCGCAGACGGGACAATGCTTGGCTTTGATTCCACCATCACTCCCACCCAGAATAGTCAGAAAACGATCTGAATAGTCAAGCAAGGCAAGGAATATCACATATTCGTCGACACATTGTTGTTCTCTTCCTTCTCGCTTCATAGCCGGGGCACGACCGTGTGGACTGGCAAAGTCACCATCAACCAAGAAGAGCAAGATGTCGTCATCAAAGACTCGTGGGTAGACCTGTTACGATGCTATATGGAAGGGCGCATTTTGAAGATGTTGGAGAAGGCTGAGGTGAAGGGTGTGCCGATATTGGTACACGAACAGCAAGTCCAGACTCCACATCCCATCATGCGAGAGTTTGTAAATCATTCAATGCACACTCTTCGTACTCTTCTCTGTGGGTCTTCTCAAGCCTCGTACTACTTGCGTGTCCTGTCACGCTTGGTTTCAAAACCGAGAGGTTATCCCATCTTTGACTTCAACTCGCTCGCCGAGTTGCTTGTCG
>JBBPMO010001418.1:0-10103 GCA_038090315.1 Xanthoconium stramineum
AAAAGGAGAATCCAAATCGATATCATGATCATCTTGATCGAAGTCAAGATTGTCATCATCGTTGTCAGGAATGGAGGTCTCATTGCGCCAAGCTTCGAAATAGGTGGTGAGGTCGAAATGAAAGCACTTGTCCGAGCAATCGAGGTAATGGGCGATTTGGTTGTAGTAATTCTGGTTGTTACTCAGTCGAGCAGGAACCTTGATTTCCTGAACATGGGCATGTTCAGTAGTGTCAGCTGACCATTGCATGACAGAACCTGAGCACCAAATGCTGGGAACTACGCTTTGAAGCAATTCCAGCTTCGGGATCTCCCAAGAGTCATTTCGGCCACCAGCCTGGACGATCGCATCTTTGTTGTCATGGAATAACTTGAGTGTGTCTGTCAACTTGCTGAGTGACTGCTCGGAGTAAATGGGTGACTGTGCAAGGTAATGAAACTCAACGAGAGTGTGGACCGCAACGAGGAATCAATGGGGGACAGCACCAGCAATGACACCTATAATATAACACTGAATGGAACGATGGTCATGCCCAGTAACCTGCTTTAATTTTGAGATGCCATCCTCAAACCCATGGTACCCGACCGCAGGCTGCAGAAGCGAAAAGCAAAAATCGATTTCGAGAGGAGTGACAACCTCTACACACCACTTGACATCATGATCCCAGGAAAAACGGAGAAAGTGATGAAGGGACTTGGGATGAAAGAAGCACGACGGGCAAGATAATGGCCAGCCTTCCCAAAATGGTTCAACAACCCTGTTCAATTGGAGCTTTTTGATGACCTTGAGAAATGCTGCATAATCATTTGGAGGACAATCGTTGCATGTGCGGCGGATAACAGCAAGTGTGTGCAATCCAGTGCATGGAGGATGAAGGAATGAGTCGCCAAAGTGCTTTGATGTCACTGTTGTAAACGGAGAGGCCTTAGGATTCGTGCACGCCATGAGGGACAGTTCTGGGGTGTCCACAATATAAGCTGCTAGTGGGGTGAAGCAGTACCACAGGTTGCCAACTGGATCGTTCATCATGATCCCGACACACGCTGCAGTCTTCAGCAGTTCTAGGACCATGGTTAACGCTTGGTGGATCAATCTATCATGGAGGAGACTGCGGATACGAGAGTTTTTGTGAGTGAACTTTGGAATAAGGAGGAGAGAGAGGAGTAGATAGGTGTGCATCAAGATCTTCAAGTGAATATCCAGGTTGATGTTAGCAAGACTGATGAGAAGGGGATATGCCATGCAATTTCCGCTCATCACCAAAATATTCGTCTTGTCCGAGGAGAGAACAATGCCCAATGTTGTTGCACCCTGAGGAAGTGCTTCCTAGAACCCCTAGTTAATATGACAACCATGTGAAAACAAGATACAAAATACCTGGATGCTCCAGGTGTTGTCTCCACTTAACCAGTCTTCATATATATGACAAACATGAGCAGATGAAGTCCAAACCTTCCGCGGGACGAAGGATATGTGGGGAGAAAGGAGTGGATGGCTCAGTATAGATTGTATACAGTTGAGTGCAGGGCGATAGAATAGGCAGATAGGTTGTTTGGTTGGAACCTCAGTTTCCATTTGTTTGCATAGCCATAGTGGTCCTGGTGGAAGACTTTCTATATGCGCACAAAGGTCTTTGGCAGTTCGAAAGGAAAGTGAAAGTCGCTTGATCTAAATTTGGTCAGACACTGTTCAAAACATGGATTTTGGTGACTTACAATGGTTAGCGATAACAGGGAGTTGATAGCAGTCATGCTAAGTCCTGAGCACAAGCACCAGGAGGAGAATTCCCACTCTTCGCCCAAAGCAAAGGGAAAATATATGTTCTCTTGGCATTCCGTGGTATGCTTGTCTTGCCAGAACAAATCCATGAACATAGCGCCACCAGGATATGATCAACTACAGTCCAGAAAGGTCTCTGTGAATGTTGGTTGGATGTCCGTGTCATCTAGATCCATCTCGATGTATCCCGGGTCCTCATCATTCCATATGGACACCTCAGGGCTGGAAGGTGGAGGTCGTGGAGGATAGTTGGCATCTGGCTGAGCATCTGTGTCAGCATAGCGAGATGCATCGAGTCCCATGACATCAGAACTGGTGGGCTTGTCTTGGGGAAGATCGCGAGAAACATTTGAGTGGTCCTAATACCACTTAGCCACGTGGCAAAGGCCCATTGGCTGGTTCATATGCTGAAGAACGGTAGTCTCAGAATAGAACTTCTTTCTGCACTGTGGACACCTAATGTTCTTGAGCCTTCCATGATTTTTTTTCACTTTAGGCATTGTGAAGTGAGGCAGTGAGTTGGACCTCAAGTTAGAGAGTTAGTGACCACATAAGAAAGACTTGCGCTCACCTATGTAATGAACACATGGTAACTTACACTGATTCTTGTCTCGTCCCCCATTAGACCATCATCACAATGAGTAGGAATTCGTCTCCACATCAAGCAACTACAAATGCCCTGTGTTCGAGTCCTCTCCAATTGCAACCTACTACATCGGATTCAGATGAACCATTTTATTCATCGTTGTTTTTTGCCCTTGAACACCACGTTATATCCCCAATTTACCACTTCCTTGACCGTTGGTGTGGTCATGCATTGCCTCTAAGCCCAAATGTTTGTCCCATGGCCCAGGATGATGGCTCATATCCTGTCAATGAGGACAACTACTCATCCCTTGAAGATGACAGTTCACCTGCCCCACATGATGTACACTCAAACAACTTGGACTTTGCTGGTTGAATTACCGTTGCTAACATTTATTGCAGAAATATGATAAAATGGTCCATTCTATCCCTTCTCCACACAACTCTCAAGAAGCCTACCTCTTGCTTGAGGGGGCTCATGCCAATCACTGTATCCTCCTCGTGCACAAGACTCTTGCACATCAAATCATTCGCTGTAACACTCTGGCCCTGCAATATAATCATATATTCTTGGAAAGGACACAGTGGCCTGCTCGCTGCAGACAAGTTTCTTGCACACGTTCGACTCATGATCCGGAAAAATGGTCAAACTGCAGCATCTGAGTATGCAATGCAGCAAGACTATTCGCAACTTTTGTCTGGTATTGTATCGAGTTTACTTCACACTGCGTAATATGCTAACTCGCACATTTAGAACAACTGCAGCCTTCGCCGAGTCACTCCCCGATTGACGCCGATCTGACATAGTAGTAACCCGCCGAGAACTATATATTGAAGTTGGTGTGATGTGTTACCACTAGTAGTTCATACGAGTGTATCACTGTTCGGACTATGTACATACTATTATTATCTTCAGCCTTGCAAACCCATTGTCATGTCAACCTGCGTTTTAACAATTAACCCTACATTCTGTGCCATGCTGGGACAGACTGGGACGGTGTGTAGCATGAGGTTAGCTTTGCCGAGATTGCTGTCAAAACACTCCGCATTCCACCTAGGCATGACAGCCTACCCTAGAATGGCACAGCTGGGGTCTCGGCTAGGTGGTGCTAACATTCTGTGGTGTCAGCTAATTGAATGGGTCGGTTTGCTGATGTGATGATGATGTAATCTTGTGAACGATGTCATATGTATCCCTCATCTATAATTGGTCAAAAGGAGAAGGAAGTTAAAAATGAATCACGTACTCTTTTCCATTTAGCTTTGCAACTCTTGTCCATCTTGACCGCACCTTGAACAGGTGGAGGGAACTCATTAGCCATGTTTGTCCAGAACGTTGGCCTGAACATTTGATCATCCCCCATCATCGCCTTGCTTGCTGATATACTCTTGAGAAAAAATTCTTCATCCTGGACTGACCAGTTGGTAGACTGTCCCAATTTTGTGGCCGATTGACTTTCATTACTGCCAGAGTGGCCAGAGCGGGAAGTATCTTCTGTGTTGGTAGCTCTCTCCTTCCCTTTCCCCTTCAAGCTGGATTTGTGGGGGGATGTTCGACCGGACCATCTGGGAGGCATGAGAGTGGGCAAGAAAAGAACCAGTCACTGTGGAAACGAGTTTTTAGCCGGAGATCAACCAGAAGTAGATAGGCAGTGTAACTAGACGTCTCCGGTTAGCCTGGGATAACCATACCCAAAATCGACGACCCGAAAAGTCGACAAACTCAGAAGACAAACTCCACGATAACTAGACTCCAGATTATCATGAAACCTCACAACCCCACCTTGTCCAGTTACTCCGACCATCTGGTTATCAACTTGACTCTAGTTCTTCCCATCTTGATATCCAGAAGCTCTGTTTTCCATAAATCGTGGCCGTGAGCCCTTCCGCTTTTTTCACTAAGTCTCACTTGTTCCAGCATGTCCTCCTCCAACGAATACTTAGTAAAACTCTTCCAGAACAAGGTAGTCATACAATTACCACTCAAACATCAAGAGATCTATCGCTTCACTCATAATCCAGAGTTTCCGGGACCTCTGGTACGCCAATCCTTTCTAGATAACATAGTACTCTCTGACTGTGTATTAGACCATTGAAATCCAACCGTCTCCTACCTTTATCCCCAAACCATTGCATCCTGATGAGGGCAACTTCACGTGCAAAGCAATCGAGATCCAGCAACCCTCCGCGCTCATAGAACAGCCTGAGGGTGGGCCTCCCCATTTCATCTCTTGATTACCATAAAGCTGATTCATTTCTAGATATTGTCGACACAAGCAAGACAGAATCAGAGAGCGAAACCCAATTTTTAACAAGCCTACATGCGATTGGCAAACAGGTATCAGTACGTGTTCACCTGTTGCATTAGCTTACAGCTGTAAGCTTTTTTTTTCAGAGCGATCCACAAGGCACCCTGAAAGCTTTGGGGTTTGGCTACTTCAAGCAGGAGAATACTATCATTTCCCCGCTCATCTCACCTTACAGCAAATGATCGTAGTTCAGAAGTCCTGTAAATACTTGTGTCGAACTCAGTAACAAGTTGTATTTTGCTGTGTGAAAACATCACCTGACACATCACACGCATCCCATCCTCATCATCTCATCTATGGCTCTCCTAGTTCGTTGCTTTTGCCAAACTCATAAATGCAATGGTACATTTGTGTCTCCCTTGACCAAAAGGACCCACGAGCGGCACGATCTGCGATTCAAGACTGTTGCATCACAAACAATCCACTGCAGTTTGGTCATTCCACACCCCCCGACAAGGAACTCCACCCCAACCCCCCCATATCCCAATTGAGAGCCAATATTATTGCCCGTGTTTCACTTCCCTGATCCTGCTCCAAGTTCACCATGTGCAGTCAAACAAGAAATGCTTGATCATGGCATGATAACTCAAGAAGACCTCGACATCCAAATCCATGGGAGCAATCTTCCAAACCTTGGCACAAATTTCCACTCACCACAAGCTCTACTAGATGCTGTCGACTACTACTCTCGATATAACGCGCTCACTGCAGCGGGTGCTCGACCACTCAACTCGTACTTTGCACATAGTCTCCCACCCATCGATCCTGAAGATCGGATGATCAGGCGTGAATTAGACAAGATCGCACAAGAAGTGAACTCTCAACCAGATGACCCACATCCTCAAACCGATGATCCTGCAGACTTTGAAGACGAAAATTCACCAGATCTTGACATCGATGAGGTTCATATCCCTGACAACGATGAGGCAACACCCGAGGTCCCTGCAGGACCCGACGAGGACAACCCGGATCCATTCGAGCCTGCCCTGGATTTATTCCGACAGCCAGAATGTCTCCCTGCCAACCAGCCACCCCACCTTGTGGTCATCTATGCACTCGCATCATGGCTACATCTTCAGTTTCATCTTCCATGCATTGCATGCCAGGCTTTTCTTGCAATCATGGCCTGTCTCTTTGGGTTTCTCTGCCCCGATCTAACACCACCTTTCATAATGATGCAGTCAGCAACTCGCGTTCTCAGACTTGGTTCAGCTTCGGTTGTCCTTCCTGTTTGCCCAGTGTGTCGAGAGGTATATCCTGCCGCTGGCTCTCTGCATACTCAAGACACCTGCATTCCATGTTCTGTCGAGCTTTTTCTTCCAGACAAGACCTGTCGTGGTAACGATTGTGCAAAGAAAATCCCATACATCAAGTATCCATACCTTCCACTCTCCATGCAGATCCACTCGTTGCTTGCTATTCCAGGTCTTGAAGAAACACTTGATCTCTGGCGAATGAAACCACGCATCCCGGGTCGATATACTGACATTTTCGATGGCGATATCTGTCGTTCCAAGCTCAGAGCACCAGATGGATCCCTCTTTTTCTCCAATGGGCTGAATGATTCCAAAGGACCCAACAGAGAACTTAATTCAGTACCCATGCGCTGACAGATGTGAGTGCGTGTTGACCTTTAGTTTCGGATGTTTGTTTGAGATGTTCTTGGAAGGATTTGCAGGCATCTTCTTTGCAGCATTGGTTATTTGAGTCGCAAGCATGGTAACACCATCCTTTAGGGAATTCAGCGTGCTTTCATTCCCTTGGACACGTGTGGTGAGTGCCTCTTGGTTGGCAAGAATATTCATGTTCGTCAATTCTATTCCAGACATTCACAAATGCATCTTTTGAACTTCCTGGAGCAGAAGTTGAATGGCGTTCTGTGTCGACTGAGACACAAAAGTATCTGGCACTGAGTAAGGTGGGTTGTGGAAACCCATTTGGGGACTCAGATGCGATGGTGTTGGAACTGAATAGCCTCTCGAGAAGTCAAGCAGTGGCCCCCCTTGATCAATGCCGACTGAATGTGAATGGGATGTAGGTTCACTACAAGAACTGAAGCTGGATTGGGTCGGGGATGGGGAACTGCATCATGCCAGAGATGAATTTAGTGAGTCATTCATGAGTCTAAAAGGATTGGAACTCACGGGAGATCATGTCTGTTGAACAGCAAGGATGATTCAAGACAGCCTGGGTCAATTTGCATGCCAGCATGCAGTCCCATCCCGTGACACTGTCCATGTGTCTGTCAAACTGAGTAAGCCAATTGTATTATTTCACTTGATTAGACATACAGCCTGTTGATTCATCATTGCCATAGCAAAGTCCATCTCGCAATTATTCCCAGGCAGCAAATTTTCAGTTGATCGGTTTATGGATGGGGAAAGTTGATCCCCCGAGCCTGCCAGTGAGCCTGAGCCATGCATAGCGGATGCATTATTCAAGCCCGGAATGCCGTCTGTATGGAGGGGAAAGTGGTTTGGAGTACCAAAATTCATTGCTGTCAGCAAGAGCAAGAGAGCGTCGAGGGATAAGAGCAGGAGGGGGATCCTAGAGCCTGGGGAGGGGAGCAGGAGGGATCCGCATCAATGATGCAGTAACCTAACCGGAGTGTAACTAGATGCAAATCCAAAGCTAATCGTATTCAACGCGAAGAGATATGTCATCTATCTACATGTTATCTCGAGTCTAGTTAGGTGGCAGTATAAGATCTCCAAGGTGGGATTCATTGACCACCTGGTGTCCCGTTAGAGTACCGATTTTGCGTCATTCCGGATTACAGACGAGAAGTTTAGAAGCTACATCCATACTCCGGTTATATCCCGGCCAGACTCTCTATTCGGAAACTAACTAGATCTGGCTCAGAACTCGTTTCCGCAGTGAATGTCCAAGTCTAGGAAACGTTCCAGTGTAGTATGGTACATGTATGAAGAAGATATACAAGAAAGGGACAAGAGGGCTACTCAACTACACGAAATCAAAAAATTCTGCTTATAGAAGACTCTTCGTCTGGGATGCAAACTCGGTCTCCAGGATGTAGGTCAGTGCAAATAATCTTGGGGTTAACGATGCGGAGTTTATCCAAGGTCGAGTTGTAACGACGAACGATCTCCCAACAGGTATCATCAGGTTGAATGACGTACGGAATCGTTGTGCTCGGACAAGGCGCAGGGGTCGCAAGAGTGGGAGAAAACGCAAGTCGCCAGACGAGTAAGAGGACGACTGCAATGATAAGGAAGAAAGGGAAAAGCGTCCGATAGGCTCCTCCCCGAAGAACGTAACGAGAGCCGTGCTGATAGTCCAAGTCAGTACGTGTACTCCACATAGTAGCATACGCACCTCATCTACGGCAAGAGGTTGGTACCCGTCACCGCGAGCAGGTACAGCCTCCACGTCATCGTCATCGCTTCCCTCCGCAGAGACGGAGATAGGCAGCTCCGCGACTATTGTAAGAAATTGAGATAGTCGCCCGTAAAACGAGTGGCAAATGGTTACCTTGCGTCAACTCCCCGAACTCGGAGCCTTCGGGGCCTTTGTATACGAGCCCTTCCCGGTCACGAAAGTAGTAGCAACCAGAGTCGGCATCATAGCCAATGCGTTTTATGCCGTCGGGAAGCCTGTAATCGTCCTAAACGTGGCATGTCAACTAATGTAGGCCAATTGCCCGAGAAATGACAGACTTCGTCGTACTGCGTCCAGCGCCCCATTGATGAGTGGATGGCCCAGCCAAAAAGTCAAGCAGTGTGGTAACAAGACAGACCGGCGCGCGCAGCAGTCATACGAAGCACGGCAAATCCCGAAATTGGTCCCTGTCGCACAGGAAAAAAGATCTGGATGTCTGTGACCTGGAAACTCGTCGCAATGGAGTTGTTTCGACCGGTAAAGCGCAGGCTCGACGTCCTAGACATTACCATTCAGTCCTTGTTATGTTTTTCGAGGAGGGAATTGGGACATGTACGGAAATGGAAATGCGTCATATCAAGCGCAAACAGGCTCTATGGTATTGAAACAGCTTCATCTCCCCACCATCATGACCGACGTTCAGACCCCCCTACTGGGCCAGATTCCCGCCCAAACCGCGCCCGCAGAGCCCGACACCACCGTTCAGTCTCCAGCACCAACCGAAGTCGCTTCAGAGACGCTCTATATCCAAAATCTCAACGAAAAGATCAAAGTCGATGGTCAGCATCCGCCATCATATATGCACGTTTTACTCGACTAACGGTCATCCCGAAACAGTCCTCAAAACATCCCTACGAAGTCTTTTCAAATCGTACGGTGAAGTGCTAGATGTCGTCGCCCACGGTAATCTGCGGATGCGCGGTCAAGCGTTCGTGTCCTTCGCATCACCAGAGATCGCCGCAAAAGCAATGGGAGAAGTCCGAGGATTTCCTTTGTACTCAAAGCCCATGGTAGAACGTTTTTCCCCAATACCCACTTCTTATCTAACATCCACTACAGCAAATATCATTCGCAAGATCAAGATCAGACGCGGTCGTAAAACGACTGGATGCCGAGAACCTTGAAGCACACAAAGCTCGCAGAGCAGAGCACAAGCGTACGTCACACTCGCACTTTACTTGTGCAAGCCTAATCTATATTCGACAAAAAGGGACGACACGCTACTCGAATCCTCTCAAGCAAAAATTCCGTGCGAAGCGAATGGCTGCAGAAAGTTGGCTCGCACCGTTCTTCGTCTTGTTGTTTGATTGACGTATCGTTATTAGTGGACGGTGCTGCTGCTGCCCCTGCACCTAAGCGACCTGCCGTACAAATGCCAGACGAATACCTTCCACCCAACAAAATCTTATTCTTGCAAAATCTCCCAGAAACCGTCACCAAGGACCAGCTCATGGCGCTCTTCTCCCAGTTAGCCCTCTACCCTCACTCTCTCGCTACGTCTGTTGATTTCCTATCATCAGATATCCGAACCTACACGAAGTTCGGCTCATTCCAACAAAGCGGGACATTGCGTTCGTGGAATATCTCGACGAGGGGAGCGCTGGGGTTGCCAAGGACGCTCTGCACAACTACAAGCTCGACGGAGAAAACAAGATCAAGGGATGCATTTCATTTCGTTGTTCGTCTCATGCTTATCTCTGCCACAGATCACCTTTGCACGCAAGTAATCGTTTATTGTATGACCGTTGTAAGCTTTCTGTAATGAGACATAATTTCTATCTCTCTGTCCTTGGCTTCCCGCCTCCTATGTGAACATCACTTTTACGCGTGACAGCAAGCACCACGTCATAAATGCCCTGAGACCTTGCGAGTTGGTGCCTCGCTGCAGGCTCGAGTTTCGACGAATTCTGCTATATCAGAAAGGCAGTCTTGGACTTTTTGATACCATCCATCGCCAAGCGCGCAACTCAATTCACCTCATCCTCGGCATCTTTTTAAGGCTTCCTTCCTTGCACTGCTACCACCATCGAC